>CAHIKZ030001724.1:282500-312500 GCA_903632075.3 Acanthosepion pharaonis
TTTATTCTTTTAGATATAGTAGTAACTAATTTTATGTTGAATTTACATAGAGTTAATTGGTAGGACAATAAATTTTGTGATTCATTAGATTTGCCGTTTATCTATTAAATATTCTACACTGTGACAACTGGAGATCTTCTAAGAATGGTGAATGTTTATAAGAAAGCTTGTAGTAATCGAAGCGCTCTTTCGAGCCGTGACGGAAGCTATATCAAAGGAAGAAATATCTTCACAACCAAAAATATAACGAAAGATTCGTTGGGCTAATCTGGATTTGTTCATGTAGTTCTTGGTTCAAGAAAAATTCACCCTTCCCGCATCAATCTGTATCGTGATACTTGGGATTCGTCTAAAGTTCTGGAGGAGCAGGATCCAAATTCTTCATGGTCAGGAGATCTGGCGGAAGCTTACGTGGATTCCAGAAATGCGGGGATTTTCAGCTCAAAGGCTCGAGCTCCCAAAGCTATCTGATAACATGCACTTCGACCCAAAACGGGCGTGGGACTGACGGATTATGGGGATTCCCTAAATTTCGCATTAATCCGAACAAGCTTTCTTTGTTCCCTATTTCTGCTTTCTTAATCAACTTTCTAAATTTAGAGAATTATACACCTTCCTTGGGAGAAATCAGTGGGATCGCTCCACCCCTCAGCTCCAACTTCCTTCACTTTACATCTCGTACCATCACTCTGTACAATTCTCCCTCTTCTTCTTTCCCCATCAGTATTCAACTTTTCAGCCTACTTCCCAGAGCATGCTGAAAGGGCGATGTTTTATTCTAGTCATTAAAGCCAGAAGAAAGGACTAATTATAAACTACAAGAAGACAGAATGCATGGTTATCAGCAAAAAGATGAGCTCATAATGCAAATTACAGGTTGGGGACACTAAAATCAATCAAGAAGGTACAGAAATGTAAATATCTGGGAAATGTTCAAAGAGAGGACGGAAAATGCGACGCTGAGATCCGAAGATGTATTGGGATGGCCAAACACGCATTTCGAAAGCTAAGCAGCGTATTACAATACAGGAAAGTTTCGTTAGAAACGAAGAAAACGGCACTGGACTGCACGTGATATCTATCCTCCTGCATGGCAGCGAATACTGGACAACCTTCTCAAAGATGAAGGCAAGACTCGAAGCAACAGAAGTGTGGTTCTACAGAAGGATGCTAAGGATACCATGGGCCGAACGTCTGAGCAACGACGAGTTTTTAGAGAGAATGGAAACAAAGATGAAACTTATTCTTAACAGCAGGAAGAGGCATCTGAAATTTCTGGAACACGTAATGAGGAATGACGGCTTGGAAAATATGATACTCATAGGACAAATAGAGGGAAAGAGGGACAAAGGAAAGCAACACGTGATATGCTTAATGAGCTTCAGCAAATGGATGACGGCACAAGGTCTGGAAGAAATAAAAAAAGACAAAACGTATTAAGAGCTACAAAAGACAGGAGGAGGTGGAGGGCCAGGATCGCCTACGTCCTGAAGGGAGACGGCACATAAATGAAGAAAAACATATGCTTTTCAAATTTTCTTGGAATCATCTTTGCCCAGGCGAAAATATAAACCATCTTATCCTATTGCTTGCCGATGACAGGACTTGTTTTCATAACTCCTTAATGGTACATCCGACCTGTAAAAAAAGTCAGTTCTCATTTAAACTTCCGAATGCGAGATTATTTCTAAAAAATGCAATCCAGACATACCCGTCTCCTCGTTACCGATCATTTTTTTTAAATTCTCAAGGAAGAAATAAAATTATTTTACAATTCGTTTCACCCGCATGCCAATTTCTCGATAGCGAGTGAAGCCAACTCGCCCCTTCTTCACTTCATGTCACCAGGGAAAATGTTTTCTAACCTCTCTCACACGCTATATATATATATATATATATATAATAGACTCTCCCGTCGGATTCGACGTATGAGGATCTGCCAGCTTATTGATTCAGTTATGAAAGCTTATGCGATAATCATAAGTGGCATTTAAGACCCGCTAGTGATTTACAAAAGAGCCCACAGATGGAGCAGGTGTGAAAATTGTGAGATGAGATCACTGTTAGGTTGGCTGACCTTTTAGATCTTGCTCTCGCTTCTTGAAGATGATTCAGACAAGCAGATTGAAAATTACTGAGTCCACTAAAACACGTTGATCTCCATTCTAAGCGCTCAATGGTGCTCTGTGGTATATTAACTGCTGACAAGTTGCTTTTCAGCTTGTCTTTGTATCTTAGCCATGGGCGTCCTACATTCCTGTAGCACTGATCTAACTGGATATACATTAGGATCGTGGGTATCCTGTCATCAGACATTCTCAACAGATGACCAGTCCACCGTAACTGAGACTGTATGATAAAAGTCTCGATTCCTCCAATATTACACCTGTTAAACAGGTCTACGTTAGGTGTCCTATCTTGAAGCTTAACTCCATAGATTGCACGCAGACAGCTTTTATGGAAAAAATCTAGCTGGCGTATATGGTACCTGTATGGAATCCATGACTCTAAGCCATACAAAAGGATGGCAAGTACAACAGCTCTGTAAACCCGAATTTTCGTATCCAGTCGAATATCCCGCTCATTCCACAAGCGATGGCGAAGTTTGCCGAAAGCACTGGTAGCCTTAGCAATCCGATGCATGATTTCATCATCTAATGTTCCACTTTTAGATGATGAAATTAGAATATATATATATATATATATATATATATATATATATATATATATATATATATATATTCCTGTTTATAGTCTCAGTGTCACAATTGTGAGCTTAAGCCCTAAGCCAGTCAGTGTGTTCTTGGACTTGAAACGGTTAAGCGAAAGTGAATACTAATAAATAAAAACTAGACGAGATATTCCGTAAACACTTACAGCGAAAACAATCAACCCACACAGATTAAATATTAAAGGTTTCAGTTTTAAATTTCTTTTTCGACAAGCACCTGATGAAGGCCGAAATGTAATGATTAAAATAACAAAAATGAAGACGCGTGTAAATAATGTAAATAGTGACAACTCTTAACAGAGACATATTTTTCTTTTCTTTCAACTAGAATGAAGTCATATTCAGTTGCCTGGACAACGTCCAGGAGACCGAAGTTCTTAAAGATATCGATTTTAACCTCTTCTTATAAGATAACAATGGACCATGATATCACCTCCCATCTATTAAAGGTAATGTTCAATGTTTCGTCTCCTGACATATATACAGCTAGGATATGCACCTAGGCCACAAGTAAAAGGCTTCCTTTTATTTTTTATATCTTTTCTATTCAAGTTTTCATTGAACTGAGATTGTCTCTCTCGCACTAACGCGAAGTTAGGCGATTCTGTTTACTCGCTGTAATCAGTAATCAATAAATTGCCTAAAAGTTACTAACGAAAGAAACGTAAGCAAAATAGGGTTGTAGAGATAACAACTTCATTTTCGTGTCGGATGCCACCTGCCCAATATTGCAAATGCGTTGCGAAATTGCATAGAATATTCATGTGTTTTTTTTTTCACTGCATCGTTCAAGAGGTGATTTGATTTTAATCAACGGAAGCAAACTCATTGTAGTTACTTCAAAACAAGCTGCGGTGACTTGTTTTTTGGGTTTTTTTTAATCACTTTGCCCAAATGAAGGCAATAAAGTCGCTAAGATGCAAAATGTTTGTGGAGTGTGAAAATATATGAAAAAATAAAAACATTATTAACCCTCAGAGTCTGTCTATATTTCTGAGATGAGGTATTATGTACAGTATTTACAAGTATTACAAGGACACATGGCACAGTGGATAAAGGCGTTGGTTAGATCCAGTGACAGACCCAAAGAAGGTGAGTTCAATACCTGGTTAAGGCAGTGGAGAACTTTCAGAGTGAAAATTAGCAGGAGATAACTGATAACTGATATCCATCAAACATGGCACGTGGAACTAGAACAGTCTACCCCAGTGATCGAAATAAAGGGTTCAGTTCGAAATTCCAACTACCTGAAGAAGGCTGGGGCGTACAACGGCCGAAACGTTGTGACAAATATGGCGACAAAGATGAGGACAATAGTCCGACTAATGTAAATACTTTACATTATTAACCCTACATTAATCAGCTCGAATTTCCGAAAATGGACAGTCCCCTGGCTCTTGCAACCAACGAAAACTGAGCTACAACTGCGCTAGACCACATCGAGTCAGGAGATTAATAGGAGGGAGCCAACTAGGAATTCCGAGTACCCACGTCACTAACGCTGGGTTAAGAAGAAAGAACAATAAAATGATTGATAGAATGTTTTTTACAGGTTATCAACCTTTTGCAGGTTATTTAAAGCCAGAGTATATATTTTGTGCTTGAGAATCATTTTTAAGATAATAATATTACTGATACAAGTCTTACTAATTAACGCCTTGCTGGTGGGAGAAAAAACGAGTTCATGCCTTTCCCAAGGGTATTCGCGCTTAAATGAATATAACAAACCCGACTGGAATTGGAACTCGATTCTCTGATTTCAAATTCCGAGCCATTATCCATTACACTAGTTGAACATCCGCGGTTATAGCAATTTGTATTCCTAACCGGTCACCCATCTAGTTAGTAACAAGACTCGACGTTGAGTAACTTCGTTTAGAACGGGTATTTCAAAGAATAAGGCCTTAAAAAGGCAGAAGATAACGATTGACATTGCATTTAAATTTTTGACGATCACAGTTGACTGGGATACAATATATCGGAAAGGAATTCTACAATCGAGACGTGCCGGTATTATTTACACGCGAACTAATTTTTTTTTGTCTGTATCCCTGAGATGAGGTATTATTATTATTTACATTATTTACATTATTTACATTATTTACATTATTTACGTCGTTCCTATTGTTATCTTCATCTTCATTGCCATATTCACAACGTTTCGGCCTTGTACACTCTTGCCTTCTTCAGGTGATTGGAATTTCGAACCGAACACTTTATTTCGTCCACCCGGGAGATTGTTCTACCTCCACGTGCCATGCCTCTTCCGGATGTCTCTGTTATTTCTCTTTTATCTCAACTCTCCAAGTACTGGTTCACCACTGCTGTGGCCTGGTATTGAACTCACAACTCTTTGGGTCTAGTCACTGTGTCATGTGCCCTTGAGGACATCTGCGTATGAATTTCTGGGACTTATAAACCAAATGTCTTTGATTAGCGGCATATCGCATCCTTATGGGTCATTTAATGCCGAAATTTATTTTTCTTGGGGCATTAGTAATTTATTTTACAAAAATGTATTGCTAGTATTTCATTTTCTTCCAAAATTTATTGCTGGCAATTTTTCTTTTACAGACATTTATTGCTGGTACTATTTTGTTTCATTTATTGCTGGTAATATTTTTTACCTACAAAAGTGTTTTCGATATATACATTTTTTTGCATTTCTACTAGAAAAATGCATTTTTATACTTTCATAGTGTTTTGACTTCAGTTTATGGTTAACTATTTTCCCATAGCCAAGACCCTACCAGGTGCTGCCACCCCGAGTCTGGCTTGACCTGGGAACAACCCTAATTAAAGTTCCTTTCTACCATACGTAGTTTATCGTAATACCCATCAGAGAACTAAAAAGGGAAGATTGGGTAGCTCCAGACCAGATATAGCAACAGTAATGAATTTTTGGTTATAAAAACAGAGCAGTGTAGGTGGAACTGGGGGTGTTCTGAGAACGGTATAAGTGATCGTATATACTCAAAGTAACTTTAGTGTTGGCTCGTATGTATGCTTTCCTCTTTTGTAAATTTAGGTACTAGCCATTTTCACCAAATATCCAAATATTATCACAGTCTGACAATGTTTACCAAAATGGCACAAAAAGAAAGAAATAATTAATATTAATTATTATATGAAACATTTTATTGCGACCATATCTGTTTTATGTTCCTCTATCTCATTCAATATAATAAATGCGGATATCAGTGTGTCAGTGTGTCGCATTTTTCAACTTTACTCCTAGAGGCCGTAACCGAATATATCATGCCATCTTGGAAAAAGGCCGATTCTGTGAGAAAATCATAAACTTTCCGGTCCGGATCCAAAGACGCAATCCTTAATTTTTGGATTCCAAAGTTTACATTACTGCGATTGTTTTTATTGATTTATTTTTTTTTTTTCGAGGAATTTTTTGTACGATAACTTAGAAATAAATTTCGGAATAATCGAAATTAATTGCGAAAACCAGCGAAGGTCAACCACGAAATAAAAATAATTGTCTCTACGGAAAGTAAGGACTTATCAGATTCTCTTTAAATTAAATGCAGCGATCAATACGGCAGCTTTTAAGCTATATATATATATATATATATATATATATATATATATATATATATATATATATATATATGTTATAAATTAACTGATTTCAAATATAATTTATATGCTATGTAAATTTACATTGAGCACTGTTTTGTTGTAAAAATAAAAAATATATATCAATAAGAACACCGGATTACATATCTTGCTGTTACTTTTTTTATAACATATATATATATATATATATATATATATATATATATATATATATATATATATATATATATATATATATATATGTGTGTGTGTGTGTGTGTGTGTGTGTGAGCGTGTGTGTGTGTGTTATAAAAAATATTATAAAGAAATACACTACACCAACTGACCTGATTAAAAAAAAAACAAATTAATTATCTACTACAAAAAATTTAAAACAGCTAAACTAATCCTCAAAAATAACACCACATCAGCAAAATCGAAATTACAACGAACAAACATTATCTACGAGTTCAAATGGCCTTTAAGGAACAGTGTTCCTGATCAAACCGAATTCATAAACATTTACACCGGTCATACCACTACATGTCTATCAGGCGCCTTACGTTACACCTGTCTGACCACAGTTCTATTAGAACCTATTTAAAAAACACAAAAAATTACCAGACTCCATCCGCAGCATATTAGTAGAAAATAAAAACATAATAGCATCATCCACCTGCAAAAGGATTAAAAAGCCTCGTCTGTGGAGTTTGACCATCACAGGTAGAGACGAATCTCCAACTGCAGGATATGTACCAACCGCCCCAGATTCCTCGTAGACCCCGTATAAAACGGGATTTGGTAGCTGTTTCACGAGACGTGACTCTGCCTTTCGACTTAGCCTCGTCTGGGGATCCTCTCTGCTGGAGACGAATGTCTAACTACAGACCAACATACAGTATTTACTACTGTATTTATATGAATGGGGACATAACAATTATCACCCGTAGGTATTCTATAACACTATGCATTCCTATTACAGAACCTATCTACTCCTGCTGTTGCTGATAACCACACATTATGTTTTCTTGCAATTCATGATTAGTCCTTTTTTCTCGCCTTCCTTTGCTGCCCTATGTAGTAGTGGCCGTTGTTTCCTGTCGGTGTATGCTATTCTTGACCGGAATCTGAACACAGTCTTCTGATTTCGAACTCTTGGACGATACCCGTTATCCTTCCGGAATATTTATCTATTTTTATGGCTTGTGAAATCTTTGAAATATATCGCCAAAGCAGAAAAAAAGATATTTATTGTAAACGGCTCCAGAATTATAAATCTGTTTAGTAAGAGAATATTAAGAATGAATAAGAAAAGAAAAGAATTGTAATGCAACCCACAAATGCATAAATGATCGAAAATAAAATAATATTATAGAAGAAAGATAATTTGCATGAAAACCAATAGCCAATGAAATCGAACAAATAAAGAAATAAATTCATACAGTAAGCTGATTGGTTTATTTAAAAGACTGTATAGGTGAACCGTTGATTGGATTTCACTTACGTTGCCTATGCTTCGAAAGCTTTTTGTCTGCCTGGCCATTCTTAGCTAATATTTACCTGATTGGCACAAAAAGAAATATAGAAGTTGAGGAAATTAGAAAACTGAATAGCGAATGAGACAAAATTGTAACAGAAAAGAAAAACGTTGTTTCTCAATGCGTAATATTGCCTTTCATCTGATATCACTGTGAACAGACATTTTAATATTCATAAGGAAGGGAAATCATCATGTTATATAAATAGATATTTATATTTATGCACTAGCTCTGTGTAAATGTTCCCAGCGATACCGACTTTGAAAAGAAGAGACTGCGTACATAAAACTTGTTTTACTTGTTTAGTCATAAAACTTGTTTTAATATTAAAAAAAAAAGACTTAATTGTTGGAACGATTTGCAGACGCAACCTGAGCTTAAAAAATAACCGATCTATATATTTCAGTTATTATCTATCTACCCCATGCAGTTCATATCTATCTATCTATCTATCTATCTATCTATCTATCTATCTATCTATCTCATCCTCTTGTTATCTATCTATGTTCACATATATATATTTATATATTCTTTATCTCATTCTATCTATGTTCACATATATCTATTTATATACTCTATCTCAGTCTATCTATCTATCTATTTCAGTCTATATATCTCGTTATATTCATATCTATCTATCTATCTATCTATCTATCTATCTATCTATCTATCTATCTATCTATCTATCTATGTTCACATATATCTATTTATATACTCTTTATCTTATTCTATCTATCTATGTTCACATATATCTATTTATATACTCTATCTCAGTCTATCTATCTATCTATTTCAGTCTATATATCTCATTATATACATATCTATCTATCTATCTATCTATCTATCTATCTATCTATCTATCTATGTTCACATATATCTATTTATATACTCTTTATCTCATTCTATCTATCTATATTCACATATATCTATTTATATACTATATCTCAGTCTGTCTATCTATCTATCTATCTATCTATCTATCTATCTATCTATCTATCTATCTATTTCAGTGTATATATCTCATTATATTCATATCTATCTATCTATGTTCACATATATCTATTTATATACTCTTTATCTCATTCTATGTTCACATATATCTATTTATATACTCTAGCTCAGTCTATCTATGCATCTATATATCTATTTCAGTCAATATATCTCATTATATTCATATCTATCTATCTATCTATCTATCTATCTATCTATCTATCTTTCTTTCTTTCTTACTAGCTAGCTAGATAGCAAACTACATCACAATATATATATACACGTATAATTCAGCTCATATCTATTACATTAAGCTAATATCTATCTATCTATCTATCTATCTATCTATCTATCTATCTATCTATCTATCTATCTATCTCATTCAGTCTAAATCCATATATTTATCCCATTCATTTCATCTGTATATATATATATATATATATATATATATATATATATATATATGTCTATATATATATTTATGATATATATATATATATATATATATATATATATATATATATATATATATATATATATATATATATATAAAATAAAATAAAATAAAATAAATTTTAACATACGGGCAAAAACAATAACTCATGATAAAGATGCATTTTTGTTTCGATGCTTGGTCATCTTGACTGGTTAAAACCAATGTGGACTTTATCAAAGCAAAATACGAAAATGAAATTAAATGAACAAAGTAACTAATAAAAACAAAAACAGAATGTACCTAGCAAATGGAATGTAGAGAAACGCTATTTTCATATTTTTAACTTAAAAATAACGTCAGTATTTGTCACGTGTGGAGAATATTATATTGCCATTATATCTGTGTTGATGTATTCAACCATTTTCTTTTGATTTTATGAAATGCGGTCAGATGTGACACAAAGCCGAATGCGGTCAGATGTGACACAAAGCCGAATTTAATGTGGGGTATCCGAGCCCCTAGGCTCGGCCAAAAATTACCCGTAGACACCGTATAAAACGGCGCCGGGTAACTTTGTTCCGAGACCGTAATCTGCCTTCGACATAGACTCGTCTGCGGATCCTCTCTGCCCAGAGGCAGAGAGTTTGACCAGCACAGCTGGAGACGAATCTCCAACTGCAAGATATTTATCAACTACGCTACGCGGTCAGATGTGGCACAAGGTCGAATTTAATGTGGAGTATCCGAGCCCGTAGGCTCGACTAAAAGTTCCCCGTAGACCACGTATAAATCCGCTTTTGTATTCCTTTAGTAGTGAGGAAGTTACATTCGGATAGTTTCTTCCGAAGAACAGCGGTTTTAATGAACAGAATCCCAGGAGGATTCTTTCCAGATCACTCCAGTTTTAACCTCTTCAAATGTAGTGTTAACTGTGCCCCTTCCTTTTACCACACACACAATAAACGCCTTAAGTAACCCTCTAGTTGACTGGTACTTGGAGGACAATTAGAAAAAAAAAAAAAAAGAAATCCTGGTGTTACTTTCACTTTCACTTTCATTTTCATGTTTCTATTTTTTTTTTTTTTTGTTCTTGTTATTAAAACGTTATCTATTGTTCTTATATTCCTTTCCTAGAATACACTGTCTTGGAAAAATATATCTGCGCTTATAATAATTTCATTGTTGCAAAAGGTAGTCCTTTGGTGTTTACTTGTATTAGTTAATTAGCTGAGAACTGACAAACCACTTGGACAGCTGTTAAAGTTTCGGTAAATAGACATGTACCTAAAATATTCTAAACTCATATGTACTAATTGAGGTATAAGCTTTCTTGCAGAATTCTTCATCAGCATCAGCAAACACGTGACCGGTTGTGCTCGTCGGATCGCTGTGCAATTGATAAGCACTGACCAATTCCCTGCGCATATCTTGCTAAATATTTCATGCATGTCGTGTCTTGGGTAATGGAAACCTGGTGAAGACTGTCCCTCTTCAATTAAATGACATCCAATGTTCTTTAACTTGAAGCATCGTCTGTGTTGGAGTCAGAATGTGGGGGCGGTGTACTGGATAACGGCTCGGAATAAGAAATCGGAGTGCCGTGATCGAATTCAAGTCAATTTCTTTACATTCACTGACAAGCAAATACCCTCGAGAATGGCATGAATCTATCTATTTTTCCTCCAGCTCTGGGTTAAATAGTATGAATTTTATCAGTAATGTTGATTGTTTACTGAAAAGACTAATAACACAATATTCACTTGCAAAAATATTATTCTTGCAATACAAAAATATGTTCCGGCTTTAAATAACCAAGAAAGGGTTGATAAACTGTAAAAATTTAAATCAATCTGTCTATTAGAGCGATAACTAAATAATTGATTCTATGATGTTGCAAAATTGAAGATTGTTCTTCAGATTTTGTCAAGAATCACTAGCAGAAGCAACAGACCAGAGCTGGCAAAATTTTCAATGCAGGGATTGTATGGTAGAGTTATAAAGCTATAAAATACGTTCTGACACGAAAGCTTGTCAATATTCTATGCACGAACGAATCGATGAAACTGCATGCTAATGATTCAAGAGTGAAAGACAATGGAATTATCTCAGAAGTAATGTCATAATGGAGTGGAAAAAACGTTGATGTTTCTTAAATTTTAGAAGATATTTCTACGTGGTAAGAATTGGGTAACAGATTCCTACCTCACAACAGACACTGAAAGCAAATATACATATGTCGTCCTCCATCGGGGAATCTTTAACTGATGTATGAAATTATTCTTTCTATCAGGTTTTTTTTTCTACAGGTCAGATGAACTGAGTCCAGTGTCCATGTCGTCAAGAATAAAGGAATATTTTTATCCAAGTGATGTCCAAATGACGGCTTGTTCATTAGGTCAAGTTGATTTTTGACTACTTTTAGAATATTAACATTGCACTCAGTGTAAAAACTGGAGTTTAACATGTGAAGTACTGATAAGAAAAAATGGAATGGATAGCCCTCATCCATTTTTTAACATTTATTTTTAAATATCGTCTAAAAAAATGTACAGAAATACTTAATTACCGTTTAGTTTTGCTGATAAACAGGTTCAAAAAATAAATGCAAGTAAAGCTTATATATATATATATATATATATATATATATATATATATATATATATATATATTATTGCATGTTTCATTAAAGTTGTGTCTATTTATTTTAAGAAAATTCCTTTAATAATGTCGAATAAACTTTTTTAGCATTATCACTGAAACACGAAAGAAAATCATCATCTTGCTATATGTTTTTATTGTTAATCCTGTCTAAGCTTTGGCTTACATACACATAGACAATGTATATATATATATATATATATATATATATATATATATATATATATATATATATATATATATATATGAACTTTTGGGCTTATACGTTATTTTTAATGGATGTTCATTCTTGAGTAGATACCATGTTTTTATTTATGTAGTAATCATTATATTTATATTAATTATTATTCTTACAATTTGCTCTATTCGTATAATTGAGCTCACATATGGACTAAAATCCACTTTGGAATAATCCCTATCAATTATAATTTGGTATTACGCACAAACACGCAGACACAGACACAGACACACATATATATATATATATAGATACACACACACACACATATATATATAGAGAGAGATAGATAGATAGATAGATAGATAGATAGATAGATGAACAGAATGATATAGATATATAGATGGTATTTATCAATTCACCCACAGGAATTGAATGTGGCACAAGGCCTTTTTAATGTGGGTATGTCCGAGCCCGTAGGCCCAGCCAAAAATAAAACCCATCTAAACCCGACAAAGCGGGCTAGTTCCGTCAACCTCCCCGAACGAAACCCCACCCTTCGGCGGAGAGATAGATAGATAGATAGATAGATATGTATGTATGTATGTATGTATGTATGTATGTATGTATAGAGAACGGAATTTGAGAAATACTGTGCTGTTACTTGTTTATTTTTATCCGGTTCGTCATGTTCGTAAATAATTCATTAAGTTTTTCCCCTCGGTAGACGTTGCCAGTTACAAATCCACGTGTGAGAAGGATAGAAACGAATTAAATATTCATATATCAGTTTTCGAAAACAAACACTTGTCAAAATAAATATTCCCACTTCAAAAAGACCATCTTAGAGTAAGCGTGTCATTTTACTTACATAAATAATCACACGGTTGCTTTCTTTCTCGCGGTTTCTCTGACCAACATACAACAAACGATACTAATTCGTAAAGCCAACTAAACAAAAATGATTTATTCTTATGGCTTTAAAGATAGAACCTGATAACAGGTAGATTTAGAAAACATAGATAGATAGATAGATAGATAGATTTAGATAAGAGATGAAGATGAATAGATAGATAGATAGATAGATAGATAGATAGATAGATAGATATATAGATAGATAGATAGATAGATAGATAGATTTAGATAGATGGATAGATAGATAGCAAGTGAGGTTATTGTATAACCTAACAGGTAGATATTTAGATAAGATAGATAGATAGATAGATAGATTTAGATAGATAGATAGATAGATAAAGATTGATATCGAAAGGTTATTGTATAGACAGAAAGAAAGAAACTGAACATACAGATTTAGAGATAGATAGATAGATTGATAGAGATAGATAGATAGATAGATAGATAGATAGATAGATAGATAGATAGATAGATAGATAGATAGATAGATAGATAGCGAAAGGTTATTGTCGCGCAAGTGAGTATAACCTAACAGGTAGATATATAGATAACCTGAGATAGATAGATATATAGATAGACAGAAAGTTTTCAGATTTAGATAGATAGATAGATAGATAGATAGATAGATAGATAGATAGATAGGGAAGGGTTAGATAGTCGATTTAGAAGATAGATAGATAAAGATAACAGGTAGATATATAGATAACCTGAGATAGATAGATATATAGATAGACAGAAAGTTTTCAGATTTAGATAGATAGATAGGGAAAGGTTATTGTCGCGCAAGTGAGTATAAACTAACAGGTAGATATATAGATAACCTGAGATAGATAGATATATAGATAGATAGACAGTTTTCAGATTGAGATAGATAGATAGATAGATAGATAGATAGATAGATAGATAGATAGATAGAGATCAAATTGAGATAGAAGGATAGATAGACAGAGAGACAGACTTTGCTAAAAATGATTTATTGTTTTTGCTTACACAAATAATCTGCTTTAAAGACTTATTTATAATTTGTGTCAAAGTTGATGATCTTGATAAATAATTCAATTTCTCTTTCTTCTTTTACGGACTTTCCATTTTCCCATATTTTAATCTGATGACCACTAGCATTATTTGTTTCACTGAAATATTGTTCCTTGGCAACATAAACATGTTTATTAATCTGTCATTATTACTTTAAGCTGTTCTACAAGAAGGTGTGAAAGTTATCTAACCCTTACATTTTATTCACAATCATTCGTGGTCTAATAATTATACGCTCAACACCAGGGGGTCAGAAGTGTCCCCTTAGTTTACAGCCAATTGAAACTGCTATGTTGGCGACTCAACCACTGTTGCAGACCCCTGCACAGTCATGTTTGTGTTTGCTTAGCATCCACAAAGCCTAAACACTGGATCACGTGCTGACTTTTTGCTACAAAACAAAAAAAATCGACTTAATAATGATATACACAGCCACTCCCCCATTTAAATAGCTGTCAATGATATAACGACCAAGTCACAAAACGAACTAATCTGTTAAACCGTTATCTTCACATCCGTCAGTCAGTCATGTGTCATAATACACATAATATGTGCCATAATGTATATACATGATTAGATGATCATGTATCTTTCGATATATGGCTGACGAGGGAGATATTTCACGCAGTATGTTGGCATTTCTTTCGACATAATAATGATATACCAGTTGTCATCCAAAGCAATAGCAGCAGGCCTGTCCTGCTATTTACCCATAGCTGGGGAGAGAGGAAGAAGAGGATACATACCTTTCTGAAGGGTATTTACTGAATGCAATGGATTCAACTGAAATCCGATCCGTTATCCATTACTTCACTGTGCCTGCTCAACTTTATCTATTACTCTGTAACTCTCTAACTAAAGTGTCCCCCGGGACCTTGTACAGGATGAAACTCACTGTAAAAATATTACAATCTGATATCTATCTATCTATCTATCTCAATTTTATATATATATATATATATATATATATATATATATATATATATATATATATATATATATCCGAGTAGGCCTGGGTACCCTACTTCTGTAATTTATCCCAAAAATCTTCTTTCTCATAACAGGAAGAAGCCGGTTCAATCCGCCCAGGGTGAATGCCGCATCAGTAGTCAGTCAGTACAGTAGTATATATATATATATATATATATATATATATATATATATATATATATATATATATATATCATTATTTTTAAAAAACAAAAAACAAAAAAAATATTTATAATATAAATATATTTTGTTTCAACACCCTCGATGTAGACACCGAGGGAGTTGAACCAGAAAGGCTATTTTTGTCGTGATTTTATAACATATTTAAGTTATATATATATATATATATATATATATATATATATATATATATATATATATATATATATATTAAATAATTATATCTGCTCTCCTTTGTATTGATCACTCTTTTTAAGAATAATAGTTGTTGGTTATTGAATTCATTCCGTATACATTAATTATATATATATATATATATATATATATATATATATATATATATATATATATATATATATTGGTGTTTTAGGCTGCAATCCTTCTTTCATGAACATTTCATTCAATACGACAGACAATGTGCTTTGATTTAGTTTTTTATACAATTTCTCATGCGATCTTGTCTGTCGTATTCAAAGAAATATATATATATATATATATATATATATATATATATATATATCATATATCTGAATCTCAGTAATTATGAATAAGATAGATAGATAGATAGATAGATGGATGGGAGAGAGAGAGTAAGCCAAATGTTAATGGCGCGCAAGTGACTATAACGAACCTATCAGGTAGATATATCAATAACCTGAGATAGATAGATAGATAGTTCCATCTATCTATCTATCTATCTATCTATCTATCTATCTATCTATCTATCTATCTATCAAGATATTTCAGTCTGTCCATATCTATCTGTCTATCTATCTCAATCTGGGTCACGAGCTGAATTTTTGCTAGAAACAAAAATCGACTTAATAATGTTATACACAACCACTCCTCATTTAAATAGCAGTTGCCGATATAACGGCAATGTCACAAAACGAACTAGTCCCTAAGTGTGAAGTAGTATTTTTTTGTTTTACAATGAGCGTTAACCTGTACAAGAGCCCGAGGCCCAGTTGAGTTAGAACATTACAGAGTAATAGTCAAAGTTTCTGCTGATATCTGAAGATAACGGTTAAACAGGTTACGATTATAGTGATCTGGAAAACAATCACTTGGGAGTTGATCGAACTGAACTGCAGATTGCGGGAAGAATCCATTTGGAAATTACTTCTCGCCTATGGAATACGAAGGTACTGTGGGTGGTTTTCTACAATGTGAGTGACATGGCGGGCCAAGTAATGCAGTTCATCCGAGCACTTTCCATGTTAGTAACGAATGAGCAGTTGCCACATCCCTCTGTAAGACAGAGAATACAGGATGGAAAATAAGTTGTCATCAAACTGCTTATTATCCGACACTTACTTATGTGCTATAATATATATAATACGTACCATAATACATATACACGCGTAGGTGGTCATGTATCTTTCGATATATGACTGACGAGGCAGATTTTTCCCGCAGTAGGTTGTCATTTCTTTCAACATAATAGAAAGATAGACAGGTTGGTAGATAGATAGATAACCTGAAATAGATAGATAGATAGATAGATAAATAGATAGATAGATAACATGATATAGATAGATAGATATATAAATGACCTGAAATAGATAGATAGAGAGATAGATAGATAGATAGATAGATAGATAGATAGATGACCTGAGATAGATAGATAGATAGATAGATAGATAGATGACCTGAAATAGATAGATAGATATATATATAAATGACCTGAAATAGATAGATAGATAGATGACCTGAAATAGATAGATAGATAGATAGATGACTTGAAATAGATAGATAAATGACCTGAAATAGATAGATAGATAGATAGATAGATAGATGACCTGAAATAGATAGATAGATGACCTGAAATAGATAGATAGATAGATAGATAGATAGATAGATAGATAGATAGATAGATAGATAGATAGATAAATGACCTGAAATAGATAGATAGATAGATAGATAGATAGATAGATAGATAAATGACCTGAAATAGATAGATAGATGACCTGAAATAGATAGATAGATAGATAGATATATAAATGACCTGAATTAGATAGATAGATAGATAGATAGATAGATAGATAGATGACCTGAAATAGATAGATAGATAGATAGATAGATAGATAGATAGATAGATAGATGACCTGAAATAGAGAGATAGATATATAGATAGATAGATTGAGACACTTTAGGACTCTATCGAGATTGGGAAGTGAGAATTGGGCCGCTCCTGCCAAAATATGAGTCCATTTTAAGCCTGATCTGGCTGTTGTAAATATAGATGCTATAAAGGGGTCAGAAAATTACTGGCGTGGTACTGGGAAACGATCAGTTTTCGTGAATCTTTAACGATGGATCGTATGTACGAATTCCATTTGAGGTTTGAGGTTAATTTAAGGCCCAATATCCTACGTGCAATCCACCAATCAACCACTGAGTGTCATGCCACGAGTGTTTACCGCTGGTGGCCCGCTGTCGACCATTTGCATGTTCGTCTCGACAATGTTACCACTTGCGGAACGCTAGTGTCCATGATTGTCTATATACGGGGTCAGTTCGAAAAATATCGGGGTATGACGACCGAGCAAAAGTAGGTAGAGCCAATCAGCTCGGCGCAGATTGGCCTTAAACACGTTTGCGCAGGCACACTACGTTATAACGTTCTTGCTCACTTTCATTGTTTGGAAGGAAAGTGTGTAGGGCGTGGTCATCTCACCACACCACAGAGGTTCCATTAATGACCATGGCTTGTGAAGCAGTTTTGGGCGGAGGACAACATTCCCTAAGGCCGAAAACCACCATATTTCCTAGATCTTGGCCCTTCCGACTTTTTCCTCTTTCTAAACATCAAATCCCACCTGAAAGAAAAAATATTTCAAGACGTCGAGGCAATCTAATTCTATGCTCGTTATCCCAAAAAAGGAGTTCCAGGAATGCTTCTATCAATGGAAACGAAGCTGGATAAAGTGTGTTGCTTCAGAAGGGGACTACTTCGAAGGAGATTAAATACCGAATTGATATGTGTTGTAGTTTTCTTTTTATATACATAATTTTTCATCAGCCATCGTATATATTTGAAAGACTCGTGCAAGGTATGAATGATAAATTATCCAACTTGAGTAGTCAAACTCTCTTGCTGGCGCTCTCTCTCCCTAACTCTCTCTTTCTCTCTCGCTCTCTCACACACACAAACACACACACATACACACGCCGTTTGAGGGATATTGTAAAATTTATTAAACCTCTCTTTACAACCAGAAACCACGATTTTTGTTTTGAAGCTTTTCCGACATCGCGTTACTGTCGATATTTTGTCTCCTTTCAAAGGCCAATTAAATAGAGAGAAATATACGATGTTTTTGCTACACTCATAAAAAGTTAATTAGAGCGTTTCATACTTTGCAGAGTAGTAGTCCTTGGGTTTTAAGCAGCAGGTGACACTTGCCTTTTAACTTACCCTTTCCGATTCTCTACTGATTAACCCAATACCTTCAATCTAACTGCGCATAGGTGTCATGGTAACCACCAACCTCGTTATATGTTTTCTCTCACTTACATAAATCATCCGTCGAAGGCACCAGCAATTTCGCTGACAACAACCCGGATGCTATTATGCCTGTAAAACTTGGTAAATACTCCATTCAGCACACAAATGTCCGGCTGATTATGAATCTATGCGGTGTTGCTTTCTTTAGCTGACGACGTAACTGACTGACATGGATTTTCTGAGCAAAACTGGCCTTTCATGCCAGTTAATAGGTTTCATAATTGTGTTGATCGCTCGTAGACTTCGATTATATTCTGTTCACACACACACACACACACACACACACACACACACACATATATATATATATATATATATATATATATATATATATGTATGTATATGAAAATTTCTCTGATTTAACCAGTAGAGAAGACAATATTTATGAATAAAAATGACAATAGGAAAACCGGTAATTGCTGACGCGTTTCGTCCAATGTGGACTTTATCAAAGCAAAATACGAAAATGAAATTAATTGAATAAAGTAACTAATAAAAACAAAAACAGTTTTTTTTTTACTGAGAGGTTAGTCCTGTACACCGCCAGTGGGCCTCTCGAGGTAGAGTGTTACATAGTAAGAGGCAGAGTTTATGTAGATAGGTGGGAAAGAAAACGGTTAACAGTAGTCTTGAACAGTTTAAGATTTTGGTGACCTGACAACAATCCTCTTGCGTGTTGGTTCCACAGAGCAGTTGGTCATGGGAAGAAGCTGCTTGAGTAGAATTTAATTCTCACCTATGGAATATTTTATATATATATATATAGTAGATAATTTGGTCAATTAAATAAAGTCAAACAAAAGGGTACCTATGAAATCAGTATGAAAAGCATTTATTAATATTAACCAGGTGACAATAATGAAGGATGGTTCCAAATTCGGAATTTTCGAACACGCCTGTGTTCTTCATCAACGGATGCGAGAAATAATCAGAGGGATGGTGGAGACTATCCAACATTTGTTTTTATGAATTATAGGAAGCATGCGTGGATTTTTTTCTAATTATATATATATATATGATCGAATTGAGGTTTCTTTCAGACTCGATGAATTAATTAAATATAATTATCAAATCCTCCTAATAATTTCTATCATGTGTATATCATTGCTTGAACCGGCTTCTAATGATTTAGAGTGAGCGGCTTGGTGAGAGTAGTCGTGGCTCCACGGGGCACAGTCCTATGGTTACAGAGAACTCAGTAAGAGTTCCACCACGGAATATGTGAGCGAGCGGCGCTATATTGAATCTGATTTGCAATCTCTTCCTCACCGAGGCCCGGTGGAACAGTTGGTATATCATAGTTTGCTTGACAACCTAACTGTCAGGGTTTCAATTCTCGGTAGTGGATGCGCATTGCTGATGAGTCCCAAATATAGGACAAAACGGCCGTCCAGTTCTTCCTGCATTCTGTTGAGGTTTCTTTCAGGCTCGATGAATTAATGATATATATATATATATATATATATATATATATATATATATATATATATATATATATATTCTAACGTAGACCTGTGTAATATTGGAGGAGTCGATACTTTTCTCATACAGTCTCAGTTACGTTGGACTGGTCATGTCTTGAGAATGCCTGATGACAGGATACCCAAGATCCTAATGTACAGCCAGTTAGATCAGGGCTACAGGAATGTAGTACGTCCATGGCTAAGATACAAAGACAAGCTGAAAAGCAACTTGTCAGCAGTCAATATACCACATAACACACTTGAGCGCTTAGCCTTGGAGCGGGTAGAATGGAGATCAACGTGTTTTAGTGGACTCAGCAATTTTCAGTCTGTTTGTCTGAATCACCTTCAAGAAGCGAGAGCATGATCTAAAAGGTCAACCAATCTAACAGTGATCTCATCTCACAATCTTTACACTTGCCCCATATGTGGCCTCATTTGTAAATCACTAGCGGGTCTTAAATGCCACTTAAGATTAGAGCATAAACTTTCATAACTGAATCAATAAGCTGGCAGATTCTCATACGTCGAAACCGACAGGAGATTCCATTATTACCATTATATATATATATATATATATATATATATATATATATATATATATATATATATAATTGTTCGAGAATCGGTGCTTTAACACTATATGGCCGTCAGCCGTTTTTTGAGTTTTTATCTACAGAATTTTATTACACTCCCAGTGAGGATCTAACTCAATACACAGATAATAATGGTGAACCACACACACACACACACACACACATATATATATATATATATATATATATATATATATATATATATATATATATATATACGGAATTAATGGATTTGTGTGTATAATCTGTCATTATTTCTTATTCCTATATACATTATATCTAGCTGATTGACATATTTGCTATAATTTCTCGTTGTTTTTTTGGGGGGGGTTTGCAGTATATTTTTATCTATATAAGTTAGCGGTACACTACTGCTATATTAAACAAAGACATCCAAACCTGTGTCACTCCTGACACGTAAATAAGAATAAATTCATTTACCGGTCTGTCTTATCGAGTGTCTTTAATAATGCTGATGAAAAAAGGTCATATATTCTTTATTATATTGTAGTGCACCCGTGCCATCAAAAATGACAACAGTTGTTAGAAAATTCTAATCGTCAAATGTTTAATATAAAAATGTCAAGTGTTTAATATAACAGTGACACAAAATGAAAACATTTCTCGAAAGAAAAAGATTAGCCAACAGAACGACAAAGACGGCGACGACATAGCCTATTCAAGACAAAGTTGGAGCAAGTTGACATAGCAGACAAAGGTATCTGAATACCTCACACGAAAGGCTTGAACAAATAAGATTGCAGTCTCAGAAAAGTAAGTAGTAAGGGAACAAATTTATTAGAATATATTCTTTTTCTTATCGAAAGAAATATACACTCATTTAAAGTACTGTAGACTTTCATCTATAGAGTTGGGTTGGTCAATTTAATGACATATCAACACTTGTTAGATTTTTTAATGTGAAATATAGATCTTATAGTACAAATAATAAAAATGATATGGAAATATCTCTCGTAAGAAAAAGATTAGTAACAGAACAACAAAGACGGCGACGACAAAACTTATCTCAAGACCAAATTGAGGCAAAACGATCCCTTAATAGAAAAATGTGCCTCATATTAAAAGGCTTTAGAAAAAATAAACTGTATTTTTCAAAGAAAAAGAAACAAGGTCAATCACATTTTATTACTAGTGTATCCTTGCCATAAAAATGATATCAATTGTTACAAAGTTTTTGTAGAGAGACGCCATGAAAGAAAAATCTTGCAACGATGTACTGAGGTAGAATTAAGCGGAGATAAAGCATTCACAACTAAAACGGAGGTAAATAAAGCGTTAAATAAATCCGTTCCATTTCTATATTTTAGACCTTCAGTGGTATTGTTCATTCATTGATTATTCTTTGCATAATAAAAATCGCTTTTCGCTCAATATCTTTGCATGTTAAAAAAGTCAAGTGTAACAGTGACTCAAAATGGAAAACTTGAAAAGAAAAAAGATTAGCGACAGAACGACAAATACGGAAGCGTCAAAGCCTATCTGAAGACCAACTCTAAGCAAGACGATCACTTAATAGACAAATGTATCTGCGTTCCTCTCACGAAAGTCTTGAACAAATAAGACTGCAATTAAGAAACGTGGAAGTAAAGGAACTATTATACGCTTCATTTTGCTCAGGAGCCAATTTTGTCTAAAGGCAGACGATTATTTTATTTGTATAGATTATTAAAATGATTGAGGGAAGTAAACTCTAAAAAAAATTACTAATTTAGATTGATTTATCTCCCTTCCCACTACAGATGGGACAGGAAATATATAAATTAGTACATATTGATAATTATTATATGGTTTCGTTATCGAAGAAAACATGCGGATATTCTATTTAAAAAGATATAAGACGCGCACCCAAATATTATAAAGTTCATACAACGTACGCATTAATAATAATAATAATAATAATAATAATAATAATTAATTTTATTTCTTTTAAATAAAAATGGTATCTGTTACTTTTAGATATTTGTTGCTATTATTTTTTTGCAATTAATGACGAGTTCTATATTTTTTATCTGAACAGTATTGTTGCATATCGAAATTGATAAGTGGCCATGCTGTTTTAATGAAAGCTTACCAATTACGATTTGCAACATTCTCGACGAAAACATATTAGTTTTTCCATGGCAAAATTCATTAAAACCGCCTCAATGTAAAACGATATATCGTCATGTGGGGTGTGAGTTCATGCCTTTACGCTGTTAGCCTGGTTTAGTGACGCTTAATAAGCGGATCGACTTACAGCGTTGGGATATGATGCAACCGATCGATCCAGGAAATTAGTCGAAATGAGCAAATAATTCTACAATAGATGGAAAAAAAAGACAAAACAAAAGCATAAAAACATAAAAGTAAGAAAATAAATCAAGACTAACATTATATGCAATTCTATTTTTCATAATTTCATTCATGTTTTTTTTTTTTTTTATTATTATTATTATTATTATTATTATTATTATCATCATCATCATCATCATCATCATCATCATCATTCGATTTCTGCTATGGACACACTACCTACCAAGTCTGCGGAAAGAATTTCATAAATTTTTTTTTTTTTTTTTTATCTCCGATAAGCGTTACATAGACAAAGTTCTCCTTAGTGTGTGTGCTGTACTTAATAAGACAATTTTCTGTATGTCTCTTAAGCTGGGGTTTCCAGGATTCTTTCAATGTGTTGTTTTGTTCCATTTTTATAAACCTATTACCACTGGTATTATTCTTGTTTTCAATTTCCACATTTTTTCTATTTCAATTTCCAGGTCTTTGTATTTTGATATTTTTCAAATTCCTTGGTTGCTATGTTACAATCCGCTGGAATTAATTAAAAGTTTTTCTTTCTGGTTTTTTGACAATAATGTCCGGCCTATTTGCTTCAATTTTTTCTGTCTGTGTGGATGGTATAATCCCATAGAATGGTGACATCTTCTATTTCTGTAAATTTGATGTTCATTATACATTTTCCAAAGTTCAGGAACTTTATCGTGACGATTTTTATATTCATTTGGGGCAAATAGAACATCCTGAGATTAGATGGTCTATTGTTTCTTAATTTGTCACAGAACCTGCATTTTGGATCCACATTATTATGTATGATATTTGCCTGAAAATTCCTAGTGAAAAGACTCTGGTCTTGCGCTGCAAGAATAAAGCCTTCAGTTTCAGACTTTAATCCAGATTCGTAACCATCGATGAGTATTAACTTTATCAACATTGGGTTTTCGTTCTGGATATTAATAAAGAGGTTTGTCTTGCCAGCGTTGTTTCATCTGTTCAAGGGCTTTATCCTTGGCTTTTTTTTTTCATATCTTTTTGCAATAGTTGGTTATTTTTACTACAGAATCTACTAAATGTAAATGTTGTTTGTATTTTACTGCCTTTTTTTTATTATTGAATATTTTTTCTTTTCTGTTTTCATGTTGTTTCACTAATTTTTATAGTTAGTAAGCCAATAGTTGTTTCTTGTATGACAATTCTAGCTGAATAAGACCTCTTCCACCTTCTTTACGGGGTATGTATAGACGGTCTACATCAATGATGCATCTTATACTTAAAAAAAGAAGCTTTCTTGTTTTAGAATCCATTTGTCTGATGTCATTTAATGTTCAAGATGTTGAAACTATATTGGACCACTGGGATGGCAAGGTTATTAATGGCCATAATTCTGTTCTGAGAATTCAATTCAGCAACCCTTCTATAGTACTCTTTACGCACTATTTCTTTCATTTTCGAAAATTTTACACCTAAAGGTACTTATAAAGCTTCTCCTTGTTCTAAATCTTTTATTGTTACAGCAGGGTCTAAACCGATCCTCGTAAAAAGCTTTCATTTTCCAAAAATTTCCAATGTCTTCACTGAAGCATTTTACAGTTTGCAGAAGACCTTCCAGCTCATTGTCAATACAATTTTTAAGTCATCCATGTAAAATAGATGGTTTATTTTCTTTTGAGCTATTTTGTAACCGCATTCTGTCTTGTTAAGTTGGCTGGTTAATGCTATAAGTGATATGCAAAATAATAAAAGGAGACAAAAGTCACCTTGAAATATTCCTCTATTGATGTTTATTTAGCCTGGTTCCATTTTTTATGATTGAGGTAAAGTGTAGTTTCCATATCGACATACATTGTTTGATGAAATTGATGATAACGGGTGATACCTTGATACTTAAAGACTTTAAGATCCAGGAATGTGGTAACTATCGAATGCTTTACGATAATCTATCCAGGCAATACTAAGATTTTTTTTTTTTCCACGGAAGCAGTTTTTCCAGGATCATCTATTAATAAGTAATTGGTCTTTACATCCGTAGCAGCCTCGTTTGCACCCTTTTTTTGTTCAAGTGGTAAACAAGAAGAAATATGTCTGTTTTGTTAAAATCCAGGAAATTGTTGTTGAAGACATAATTGGTCTATAGTTTTTCGGAATATTTGTGTCACTATTTTTGGGATTCCTTTGGTCATCCATGCAGGAATTTTAGTTGGATCGGTAAAAAAGTTCCGTGAAGTTTTTTGTGCTGTATTTAAATAAAACAAAAGGAATTTTATCTATTCCTGGATAAAAGTTGTGTGCTTTTTTCAGATAAAATCTTCTTCTGTGATTAAGTTTATTTTTCATTCGTTCTAAAATCTGCCTCTTCGTTGTGTTCTTTAGGGCAAATATTTTTCCCCAGAACTGTATAAATTTTAGGGGGACTTACTTCAATTCTTTGTTTACCTATTTCCCTGTAAAATTTTTTCATCGGTTTGAAAGATCTTGTTCTGTCTATAGAATCTTGATCTTTTCTCGTTCTTATTCTTTGAGCCTTCAGTTTTATTGTTTGCTTTATTTTTTTTTTTAGTTGATAGGACTTCATTTTCATTCCTGATATTTATTTTTCTTTACTCTTCTGCCTTTTCTAGTTCTTACATTTACTCCTCTTGCTAGTTCATCAGTACTGATAATTCACTTCTAATTCAATTTCTTTTTCTATTTTTCTTTTCAAGGTGGATCTTCACCCCTTTTTTTACTTTGATGTTCAAGCTATTGCTGATGCATATATTGCTTCATTGGATTTATATGAGTGTCTTCTTCATCCAGAATCAATTTGAGTGCTGCATTATAGAGCTTAATAGTTTTGAGGTTATGCTTTGTTGGTTGTAATTTTGGAGTTGTTCTCGTTTCCTCCATTGCAATATTCATGACTTATAATGATTTTTTTTTTTTTTAATCTTTTTTTTGAAATAATTCTGTTCGATGAATTTTGAACTCGTTTTATTATGACTAAGATCATACCTTTCCAACATTTCTAAATTTTCAGCATTATCTTCACAGTGATTTGTGTGTATTTCGGTTTTTCATTATGACCTGAGGGCTTGTGTGAGATTCGGTTCCTTTTCATGTTTTGTTGGTTCATCTATTCTTGTTGCAATTCTTTTTATTTCATTAATTTCAGCCTCTGTCAAATCATGATGTCCCTTCTTACATTGGCTAGTTTATTTTTGTCTATGTACTTTCTAATTGTTTGCCAACCTTCTCTCGCCAAATGTCATATGTTTGGCGAGTGATGTTTTTCTGAGGTTTGAGTAACGCTTCATGGAATGCAGTCATAACAACTTTGTACTCTCCACGAGACCATTTTATTTTTTTCTTTCCTTAAATTTACGGTTATGGATCTAAATTAAATTTATTATTATTATTATTATTATTATTATTATTATTATTATTATTATTATTATTATTATTATTATTATTATTATTATTATTATTATTATTATTATTATTATTATTATTATTAATTAATTATTATTATTATTATTAATAATAATTTTATAAGACACGTCAGCATGGTGTAATGGTTAGCGTGCCTAGTCTATATTTCATTACTAGTAGGTACTGAGTTCGATCCTCACTGGGTGCCTAATGCAAAATTCTATATGAAATAATACAATGATTGACATGCCATAAAATCAACCATCCTATGTCAGTGAGGTGTAATGGCTAACAATGTTTGACCATTATTACTGTGTACTGAGTTCGATCACCGGTGCTCGTACAATCATCCAAGTTAAGCATCACTGATCCTGGGCAGTACCTAGATGGGTGGGCGTTGTGGTAAGCTTGGGGATGTGCGGCTGGTGTAATGGATAATGTTAATCGAAGAGCCAAGATCCAATTCCACTTGGTTTTCTTATATTCACTTACGCGCAAATAGGTATGAAAGGTATGAATCCACTTCTTCTCCCCCAGCTATGGGTTAATTAGTACGAATTGTATATCTAAAACATTATTACCACCCAAAAATTATTTGAATCTAAAAATATTTTCTGTCTACAAGAATCAAATTAAACTAATACGGTTGTCAAGGTCAAGAGCCGTGCGTGAAACAGATTTGGTCGAATATTGATTCAAGAGTACCTCGGCAGACGATTGCCCGTTTCATTCTGCTGTAGACTGACTGCCAACGCAGGCTATAGGGCAGAACCTGACCTGCTCTTCAACCCATAGTTGATTAGATTTCTGTTTTCCCAAGGCTATCTGTACATAAGGGAATACAATGATCCAGACTGGAATTCGAACTCTCCGATTTCTCATTCCGAGCCGATATCCATTATCTCGCACTATGCATCCTAACAATGGAGAAATACTGCTTTATCTGAGCTTAGCAGGCTCAATACCCACCATCGTGATTTTATAGACTTCAAAATCGTTTATAGGGTCTTGTAGGGAGGGGGAATTGCTTTCCAGCCGTAATCCTCTTTCAGTTGCAGACCTCTCTCTACTATGTCACTATTTACGTGGCAAATGTTCCTAATATGTGTTCGATTCTTTAGTATCACTGGGTCAGATATTTACAGCTAGGAGCCGCCATTCCAATTACACGAAATCAAATCAGATTCGTTTCCACTCAGATTTTGCCCAATTTCTGCCACGATTTGAAAGAAACTCCCACGTGGGTGGTTCTCAGAAATCTTTTAGCCAAGGGTCAATCGGATTCAGTTGTTTAGAAGCTACGTTTGTAGTTTGCAGTATTCTTTTTGAAACACTTTGTAACTGTTTCTAATTAGGCAATGTAAAATTTAATCCCTTTTAACTCTCAATTATCGATTTCCACATTGGAAATCTCTATCTATAAAAGACAGGATGTGTGTGTGTGTGTGTGTGTGTGTGTGTGTGTGTGTGTGTGTAACGAATGCACGGCCGCAATTTTCGACGGATTTGCACCAAAATTTACATGCACATGCTCCAAGTTAGTGGGAAGGGGCCAAGACTGACTTTGCATTTCCCAACTCCCATCGATAGTGGAAATAATCGATTTTTTCATGCTTCTACGGCAGTTTTCATGTAGTTTGCGGCAATTTTCTACTGGCCAGAGTGAAAGTCTATAGCTGGCTGCCACTAATAGGCAGGAAGATTCTATTGGCCAGCGTGAGAGCCAACAGCTGACTGACACGGATGTTAACTAGCATGCTAGCATGCAAAAAAAATCGATAGCTGCATTAGTCACAAGTTGGAAAAATTTAAATCTGCATGGCACTTTACTCCAATTGGCTCATTCGCTTGCTTAAACTCAACGTTAATTCTGATTCCGCAGAACTGGGTTGGGTGTGAAAAAGTATTTGTTGTTAACATTCTTTTTTCATTCGGTTTTTCCAGTTAAGATTCCTTTTTTAAAGCTGATCGTTTTTTGTTCATTTTGTTTAGTTCTTTTTCGTAACAGATTTAATGTTTAGTATAGAGCTTAGAAAAAAATCGCAGTGTGAGATAGGCAAGAAGTAAGGCAAGTAGCAACATCAGCACGACAAAGGGCACTCCTTTAAAGGCAAGGAAGGGCAAAAATATTTTAAGTCAAGTGATAGCGATTGCTGTATGAGTCGTACGAATTTTGAATCAAGTCCGGGCAACGCCATGCCATGCTGCTAGTGATTAATAAAACTCCCTAATAAAGCCACTAAGACGCAAGGGGTTGCTTTGTGTGGGATGAAAAGAACATTATTAAAGAGAAAGAACACTAAACGAACAGGAATTAAGAAAACAGAAGAAAACGATATACATTGCATTTAAATTATTTAGGATTATAGTTCGCTGGAAAACAAGAGGCCAGAAGAGAGTTCAACAAACGAGAAGTGTGAGAAAACAAACAGCATATAAATTACGGTTACATCTAGTGACTTCAATTTTAAAGTGATGAGACCTAGCTTCCAATCTAGTACTGCATTTAAATTCATAAAGTCAAGATAACGAAGAAGAAATCTTGTCAGAACAATTACTATGAAAATATGTATTTACATTATTTACTTTGTTTGGATTGTTGTACTCATCTTAATTGTCATATTCTCGACGTTTCAGCCGTTCTACGATCAGTTCTTCTTCAGGTGATTGGAATTTGGAGCTGAACTCTTCATCTCGTCTAAGGAGGTTGATTATTCTAGTTCCACTTGCCATGTCTCTTCCAGATGTCTCAGTTAGCTTTCTTTAACTCAGTTCTCCAAGATTTTGTTCACCACTCCAGTCCTCAAGGACTATATTTAGTCGTCCCCCCACGAGGGTGTCATGTGGCACAAGGCCTTTTTAACGTGGGCATTCCCGAGCCATTAGGCTCGGCCCAAAAATAGCCCATTTGAACCCGTATAAACGGGTTGAGGGCCGGTTTTACCTACCCGAAGGAGACTCCGCCCTTCGGCTTAGCCTCCTTCGGGTTCCTCTCCGTCCGTAGACAGAGAGGTGAACCGAACCGTCGCTCAGAATGTGAACGACGGACAGTAGGCCCAGTGGATAAAAGCGTGGGTAGGATACCGTGATTTAACCTAAAGAATTGAGAGTTCTACTGTAGTGGTGAACAAAAACTTGGAGAATTGTGATAAAACGGGGTGTAACTGAGACATCGAGAAGAGGCATGACACGTGGAACTAGAACAATCTATATCGGTGGACGAAATAAAGAGTTCAGTTCGTAATTCCTATCATCTGAAGAAGGCCGGAGCGAACAAGAAACTCCGTGAATGTGACAATAAAGATGCGGGCAACAATCCGAGAAATGTAAATGTTTAAATAACTACAATACATCATGTCAGAAATATAGACAGATATTAAAATCTTTATAGAAACGCAAAAAGAATCAACGTTAAGTCGGTGGGAAAGTAACGGAAACCGATGTGCCAGCTCAAGACCAGTAACATTGCAGAGTCTTTTTTTCTATTTTATCAAGAATTTCTATTA
>CAHIKZ030001724.1:315000-360000 GCA_903632075.3 Acanthosepion pharaonis
TTCTTTCATTTTGTGCATTTGCGTATATAAATCACATTTTTGGAGTTGCAGTTTAAATTTTTATTTATTATGAATGTCGTTTTGGGGTTTTCAAAAGTGTAGGAGTTTCCTTCTCTAATGGTGTCACAAGCCCCACATCTTTTTTTGTTGCATTTTTGACCCCCTGTAATATGTGTTGGTTAAATTTAGATGAGGTTAATATGTGTTTCGGGTTTGTAGATTGGCGTTTGCTTTTAATTACTTTGGTTGTTTTTAGCATATTTTTCAGTGTGTCCTTCTTTCTAAGCAAGTCTAGCTTTTTTTGTAATTTCTGTAAATAGTTATGGATTGTTCTTGTTGTACATTGAGACATATGCTGGAGTCTGTTCGAAGTTACATTTCTTTGGATTTCGTAGTTGGTCTAAAGGCATTTTTTGTGAGTTCAAAACCTTTCTTTATTAATATTATTGGTTAGCCTCGTTTTTGTAGAGTTTTATCTAGTCCTTCTAGGCGGGTTTTTCGGAGGTGTTTGTTCGTCATAATACAAACGCTACGTGCTAGAGAATAGGGAATGGATTTAAGGCAGCTTTTTGAAATGAAATATATTATTATGATATTTGTGAAATGAAGATTGTTGGGTGTTTGTAGGTTTGAGGTAGATATCTGTAATTATGTGGTTCTTTTTATTACTAATGAGTATCTGGTAATTAGGTAAATGGTAATTAGTTGAAATTATGTTCTTGAGTGAATTTGATTTTTGGGTGTAAGTTCTGAAGTAGAGTATGAAATTGGTTAATATCACTCCATGAAGATTTCCAGAAAATGAAGCAATCATCTAAGTACGTTTCCAAGATTTAAAGAAGTGAGTTTTTATATTTTCCATATATATTTGTTATATCATTTCAAAGGGGTTTTCATCTAGGTAAGCTAATGTTGAGGTGGCATATATTGGTACCATTTTTGTTCCCATTGCGATATCTAGGCTGTCGATATAATTTTTGCTGTCAAATGAAAAGGTGTTATTGTTTCGAATTTAGTCTATACTATCGATTATGAATTCCTTAATCGCAGATACACTAAAGAATTCGCGAGACCCGAAAGACGTGTTACAGAATTATGGAAAATAAAGAATAATATATATTTAAAAAAATCCACATTTCAAACAAAAACGTTTGCGATTTCTCTCTTCTTTTTAAAACATACACATTTCTCTCGTTGGAACGACCACAACCTTTTCCCCATATATGAAGGAAGCACGGTGGAGTAATGAATAGCGGCTTGGGAGAGCCGAGTTCGAATTCCAGTCGAATCCATTACATTCACTTACGCGCTAATACCCTTGGGAAAGGTGTGAATCCTCTTCTTCTCCATCTAGCTATGGGTAAATAGCAGGACAGACTGGGTTCTATAGCCTTGGATGGCAACTGGTCTAGGAGAAGGACAACTCTGAATTCAAAAACTGCGGAAGGTCGTATTCGGTTCGGCCCTTCAAAAAAGTGTGGATGGTCCTGCACGAAACCGTCACCACTATAATCAAATCTCATGGGCAATTGTCAGGCTGTCGGTTTCGAATTCGACGGGAGAGTCAGAATATATATATATATATATATATATATATATATATATATATATATATATATATATATATATATATATATATAGTTAGTGCTAAAATAATGTCGTTTTTTGACGTTAAGTTGAACGTCAAAAAACGAGATTATTTTTATATATATTAATATATATATATATATATATATATATATATATATATATATATATATATATATATATCGTCGAATTCGATATATATATATATATATATATATATATATATATATATATAAAAGAAGAGAGAGAGAGAGAGAGAGTATGGATAGAAATCTAACATAATGTACTATAAAGAACAAGTAGGAAACATCTTATTATTAAAAGGAGGTGGATAGCGTATTGAGTAATCGGGGAGCCGAGTTCGAATTTCAGTTAAATCCATTACATTCACTTGCGTGCTAATACCCTTTGGAAAGGTATGAATCCTATTCTTCTTCCTCTAGCCATGGCTAAATAGAAGGACGGACCGGTGACTAGTTTACCGCAGAAAACTGCAACTTCTTACCGGGGAAAATCGGTATCGAAAGATACATGATCGCCTAAGCGTGTAGCACGCATGGCACATAACTGACTGAAAGTTTCGTCATAGATCAAGACAGAAACTATAAAAAAAAACTGCTGCATCTCACTAACTTTTACTTACGTTAGCGTATATATATATATATATATATATATATATATAATTTATTCGAAAATTATAACATAAATATGTTATAAAATCACTTCGAAAATGTCATATGGTGTTGCATGCAGATTATACTTGCTCTACTCCGTATTGAGCACTTTTAAGAATAGTATTTTAGTTATTGGAATTTATTTCGTATACACCAATACTTATATATATATATATATATATATATATATATATATATATATATATATATATATATATATAAGCAAATGTATGGATATAGATCCGACAGTATGAAGAAAAATATAAAAATATGAAGATGGTCTATTAGACCGAAACGTCCGACGTTGACATCATTATATTAACATTAAAACAGTATATTTGCATATTAGGATTTTTGTTTTTTTTTTCCGTATATTTTTCTTCATATATATATATATATATATATATATATATATATATATATATATATACAAACTATCCTACATTGAATACACAACTCGGAGTTTCGTGACATTTGGAATATTCAGGTACGATCTTTTGGGTTATTTAATAATGCTGGTTATTATTATTCTTGCTAATTACTTAAGTGGATTTTAGTTTAATTTTGAATTTGAATTTAGGCCCAGATTATCGTTTAAGATTGAAAATAAGATTGGAAGTAAGAATTATAAATTTTAATTTAAAAACAGACGCTGTTGTTATCAAAAGAAAAAAAAACGTTTGAACATTCAGAGGGGTGGGTATCTATTTTTTTTTATTGAGAATCGATAAAGAAATTAATAATATTAATATTATTAATAAACTTAATAAAAATATTAACATTAATAGTAATAAAATATGCAGTCATAAAATAAAATTCATATACTAATAAAAACAATATATATCAATGAAAATAAAATAAAAGCATATAAATAGGAACATATAAATATTTAAATAAGAACAAATAGATAAATAAATGAATGAATAAACACTAAACATAATAAATAATGTCTATTTGACCATATATATATATATATATATATATATATATATATATATATATATATATATATATAAATTTTTGACTAGTAGGTATAATTCCAAGAAGGATTTTAATCCAGGGAGAGCTTAATGTAGATTACAGAGCTTTATAGTAATAATAATAATTAAGAAGAAAAAATTAGAAATTCATTTCGGTTATAATCTATTTCGTGAAAACTATATATTCAACTCTTCTCTTCCGGTAATGGTAAATGGAATCAACACTTCAAATGTGTATTACTCCACCCCACTAAAAAAAGACATTTTATGGGATTTTAAATTTATACCTACACTAGAAAATCAGTTCATTCCGTTGATTTAACCAATGGTTAGCATTTGTGTATTTAATTATTGCAATTTTTTCTTCTATGCATAGATCGCATCTGTTTCCGAAGTTGTTGGGGTGTTTAGGACTGACAGCTGATTTACAATTTGATTAGTGGGGTGAAACCACTATCTATAATCTTCCAATAATGCTGAGATAAAGCAGTTTGGTGTCTCACGGAAGCATTGGAGAAGGAATATCGGTGAAAGTATTGTCTTTGTTTTCCAGCGGATATTCCTATGTATATTTTCGTCGTTTATATTTTCTTTCGGAAAAATTATAGCTTGGTATACCCCATTTTCCGAATTACAGGTACTTCCGACTTGGCAATTCGTCCCGGTTTTACAGTTACAAGAGGGTTTGTTTTCCGTTGTTTTGCCATCATGGCAAAAAATTATATATATATATATATATATATATATATATATATATATATATATATATTTGATTGAATAAATTACTGAAATGTCTGCTAATTTTTAACAAAATCCGTTCATACTTACGAATAAGCTTCCGTGCATTGATGTTAATGGATGAGAGAAGTGTGGTAAGGCTGTTTAAATTTCTTTTATTTTAATTTCCAAAGTACTTTCGATCTTCTTCCAAGATCATCTTCATGGCTGTAAGTACTATAATACTATATGTTGTTCATTAGTACAAGTATTTATACAAAGTTGTGCATTATTATCCATTACCGCATTTTTTTCGTTATGCCTTTAAATGCAAAACGGTTGACAATGTGTTGTGCTTTCATTAGAGCGAATTTGAAAAAAATATCCATTATCAATTTCTTTTTCATATTATAATGTCATGGTCATTAAAATCAGTAGTTAATTTCATTAAAATCAGTAAGTAATTTCATTAAAATCAGTAATTAATTTCCTGTTATTTCAAATTAGAATTTTTAACCGTTTCCCCATCATCCGGACACAAAAAGCAATACTTGATGTTCAAGCAGCAGATAAATAGTAGATATTCAATCCAGGGATCATACTGATTTCCAAAAATATATATGTCTATGTAGAGCAAGTGTGGGCCCAGTTCGAGGGGTTTCAAACACAAGGACGATTAGACAGAATTATCCGTTTATTTATTTAAAATAGAATGATGATTCGAATTTTTAACAGTTGCTTCAACATCCGGGCACAAATTCCAATGCTGAATGTTGAAGCAACAGATGAAGTGTAGATTTTCAATTCCGAGATCATCATGATTCGAAAAATATATAATATGTCTATGTAGAACAAGTGTGGGCAGAGTTAGAAGGGTTTCAGTCACACGGACGAACAGACAGAATTTTCCGTTTATTTATTTAGATGTTTTCAGTTGTCGGTAAAAAAATATTCTTGGAAATGAAAATGCCTATTCTTAAACGTATATAATATTCCTCTTTTCCACGCGGATTGTAAACCTGAAATGTGCGAAATGGAAGGCTCTAAAGGAAAGAAACTTAGGATGTTGCATATCATATAAATAAATTCAATAGTCCGAAAAAGTACTGGAAGGCAACAAGATGGTTCGCTAATTATCAATTTGTTCGCAGGAAGATATCTTTTAGAAATTGGAGAATCTCTTGGAGAAAAAAAATAATAAACACTCTTTCTCTTTAAAGCAGCGTGATATAATTGCATATGAACACACGATAGGTAATATTGCAGACGCCATTTTATTTGGATGAGTTCCAAATAAACCCTTGGCCGAAGCATACTTTACTGCTTTTCTCATAAATTCAATAAGATAAAATAGAAATTTAGCAAGCTATACAAAAAATTGTAAACAAAATTTTATGAATCCTATTATCAGTTTCAAACAGATTATTTTTTCAGTGATATTTATTTAAATTTGATTTGCTTTTTTAAAGATCAAAATAAGATATTTTTACAATTTTGAATCGCGCAATTATTCAAAAAGGAAGATGTTACATATCAGTAATGGGGGGAAACTTTTGATCTTCAGTAATGTAGAGTTATAAACACTGTTCATGTATCTGACTCCTTACATCCGTAAACACAGCGTTAATTAAATGGATAATGACTACAGTGTCCTTGAAAAGAATACATATTCCATTTCCTGTGGCAAAGTAGGCACTCGCGTATAATATGAGCTCATAATTTAGTAAAGACTACTTAAGAAAAGAAATAAAAATTATAATTTAATCAATTGTGGGTAGGTTTTTATCACTAAATATTTTTATTTGCAATCATGAATTACATATTTATATTCATATATATTTCATTTTTCACGGACTTACTTAGTGCCCCATATATTCGATCTTGTGTCATATCAAAACTACGCTTAGAAAATCACTTTATTTCATTGCGGGGGTGACTTACTTTGAATCCAATAGCCCCTTTCTCAATGAAGTAAGCCAGTATCCTTTGTATAGCTGGTTTTAGGGGAAATGAGTTGAGTAGCTACATTATTGTGTTCCAAACAAAGAATTGGTTAAAACGTATATATATATATATATATATTATATATATATATATATATATATATATATATATATAGATAGATAACTAGACTCGTTTCGAAAAACCCCGAATTTTTGATTTGCTAATCAAATCAATCTCGAGGAAAAAAAAAGGTTTTAAAAAGAAAGAGCTACAAACATGAACTTCTGCCGACAAAAAATCGCACAGATGCAGGTCTGAAGTCCAAAAAAAAAACCCGATAGGAGTAACAACTAACTAACAAAAGAGCTCAATACAACCGTAGAGCAGACCTAGATACACCTAGTGAGCCAGACAAACCTACCAAGGTTTCACCTAAACGGATCGTCAGGAAAGTTTGGCCAAACTTTCCTGACGATCCGTTTAGGTGAAAACCTAAACAGGTTTGTCTGGCTCACTAAATATCTATCTATCTATCTATCTATCTATCTATCTATATATATATATATATATATATATATATATATATATATATATATATATATATAATACATCCCAACATTTAAAGAATATTCAAATTTTTTCTTGTTTTGATACTTAACTAGAATATTACAAACGATTGTTTAGAATACGAATGGATCACTCTTTGTGTAATATGCCTGATTGATTGATTGATATTTTTTACGGTTTATCAACCTTTTTTTAGGTTATTTAAAGCTGAAGGATATTTGGGCATTCTAAGAATAGTTCTGTTTTTTTTGTTGTTGTTTTGTCTTGTGCTTTTTTTCAAGTGAATTTTATATTCGTATTCCTATTGAAGATAACACTGATTCTCGAGTACGTCCTTTTATCGAATCTATATCTGGGCTGTGCAATTTGGAACGCTCATATCTTTGTGCGCCAATAACTTTCGAACCCAAACCTCAATATATTTATTCGCCTGCGTTTATTTTTCATTCTGCTTATCAGCTCAGATCGAAGTTGGAAAAGACGTTGTTTAATTGTTCAGTCATGCAAAAAGAGCCGATTTGTAAAAAACTAATCAATAAAATTTCCGTCAACATTCTCGAAGTTGTTCGCTTTCTCTCATATTGGATGTGTTCTTGTGTCACTGATGAACACGAAAACGTCACACTTTTCTGTATGTAGGGTATCTGGAAAAGATCTTGCACGGTATCAGAAGTAAGGTTTGGCGTATGACGCCTTAGAGACGTACCCCTGGTTGTTGGAACAACCTGGCTTCAATGGTTTCATTAGCCTTCATACAGACACGTCACCAGCCAACCCAGTCACAGCAGCATTTATATTTGTTTAAAAAGTATATTAATAGATTAAATATAAGGGATTACATTTGGGGATTAAAAAACAATTCACCCCAATCATAGCGATGATGCCACGTTAAGTGGTTACAGGGAGAGAAAGAGATTGAGAAGACTTTAGTGAGGAGCAGTAAGGAAAGGACAATAAAAGTACGGCGTTCAGAAAGACAGAATATTGACATTGCACTAAATTTTTGAAGATTTTAAGTGTCAGGAAAGCAAGTAATTGGAAAGGAGTTCCACAGATTAGAAGTGCGAGAAAAGAAACTATTAGAATAGAAGCGGCGGTTGCGTCTAGTTAGTTCAAGAGTAAAACGGTGGGACCTAATTAGCAATCTAGTAACCCGCTTAAATACACGTAGTCGGGAAACGAGGTCAAAAAAATGATCAAAACATTTGCCATTAAAATGTTTTAAAAAACAAGGAATCCATGTCACGTTGGTGAGAAAATGACTGATGTCGAGATGCCAGGTCAGGACCAATTCCATTACAGACACTTTCTTTGAATTTTATCCCGAATTTCGAGATCAATATCAGGAGCCCAATACCATATATGGCACCAGTATTCAATGCTTTGATGAATGGTAGATTTATAAATGTGCTAGAGGAATTCAGAGGAGATAAATTAAGGTAGCAATTGATTTGATATAGTCAAATCAGGGGGTGGACATGATTTGATCCCGGCGTCGCTTGTACCGACAGACCTTTCTCATGACTCCGATTCGCTGTAGAAAACACGTCGAGGGAAGCGCTTCACATGCACGCGAACAGGTTTTCTACTGGCCAGAGTGAGAACCTATAGCTGGCTGCCACGAATAGGCAGGAAGATTCTATTGGCCAGCGTGAGAGCCAACAGCTGACTGACATGAATGTTAACTAGCATGTTAGCATGCAAAAAAAAATCGATAGCTGCATTCGTCACAAGTGGGAGAAAATTAAATCTGCATGGCACTTTACTCCAATTGGCTCATTCGCTTGCTTAAACTCAACGTTGATTCTGATTCCGCAGAACTGGGTTGGATGTGAAAAAGTATTTGTTTTTAACATTCTTTTTTCATTCGGTTTTTCCAGTTACGAGTCCTTTTTTAAAGCTGATCGTTTTGTGTTCATTTTGTTTAGTTCTGTTTTCGTAACAGATTTAATGTTTAGTATAGAGCTTAGAAAAATACGCAGTGTGAGATAGGCAAGAAGTAAGACATGTAGCAACATCAGCACAGCAAAGGTCACTCCTTTGAAGGCAAGGAAGGGCAAAAATATTTTAAGTCAAGTGATAGCGATTGCTGTATGAGTCGTACGATTTTTGAAACAAGCACGGGCAACGCCGGGCCATGCTGCTAGTTTATACTAATATTTTAGCTCACAAACTTATCTTTTGATGTCGACGTAAATATTATCTGACAGTCGCTTGATTTCCTGTAAAGATTGTTATGCATTAAGTTGGGACTTATTTTCCACCTGAATCATTTCCTGTTAATATAGAAGCCAAACCAGATCTTTTCCGTTAATCTCATTGAAAGGATCGAGATTACGGTAAGATTATAGCTCGAAACAACTAGTAAAACGCTGGGAAGTAATCACATTTAAGATTTTGATAGCAGCTGATCTCAGAAGATCCATCGTGCCCATATATGGTCATGACATCCTCCTCCTCCTCTGACAAAATATGACTTTTCTGATCATGTCGTCAGGTGACAGTGGTGATTACTTTTACCGTAAGATGTGCATAATGATAAATAATTAGCCGTTGGTTGTCGAGTAGCCATGTCAAGAGGCAGCTACTAATTAATCCAGGATCAAAGGTGATCCAGTGACATACTTCTTAGAGCATGACAATGAGAAAACGTCTTAAATATTAATCTGTTATTTAGTGACATATAAAAACTATAATATTTAATGTTCTCAGGACACACCACTAAAGATCAATATAATAGCTATAAATATTTTGTTTAATTAATTTACCCAAGCAAGGCAATAAAACCACTAAGACGCAAGGCATTACTGAGTAAGAAAAAAACATAGAAAAACGAAATGCATTTTTCAGAGTGGAGAACAATAAGAGGAAAATTATTAAGACAAAAGACAACGATTGACATTGCATTTAAATTTTGGAAGATCAAAGTTGACTGGAAAGCAAGAAGCTGGAAGAGAGTTACATAAGCGATGAAATGCCAGAAACCTGACGTGTGAGAGAAGAAGCTGTTAGCATAGAACTTACGGTTACATCCTACCAATTCGACTGTAAAATCATTAGACCTTGCTACCAATCTGATACTAGGATGAAATACGTAAAATCGAACTGACAAAGATGAAATCTCATCAGAATAATTAACATGAAATATTTATATGATATGGCAGTAATGCACCATTTTCGTCAGATCTGACTCTTGTAATGCTGAAATCCAAATATTTGGATTCTGTTTGGTTGATATTGTTTTCTTGCATGTCAAACTCTATGGGATATTTAATACCAAAATCCAAATATTTGGATTCTATTTGGTTGATATTGTTTTATTGCATATCAACATCTATGTGTTATTTAATGCCAAAAATGTTTATGATTTATTATACTGAAGCTCAGCAAGGAAGGGATTGTAAGTTTAGTGATTAGCTACTTTAGTAATTAAATGTGAAAGGTTTTTTTTACGGGACCTTTTTATAGCACATGGAATAAGCTGGTGATAAAAAATATATATACAAAAGAACACACCAAGTGATTTGCAATGCAAATATAACATTTATCAAAACAAAATTAACAAAATTAAATTTAAAACACGAGTTTCTTTTGTTAGACTTAAATTGTGTACAGAACGAAATGCTCGTTAATATTTTATAGTGGGAAATTACTGTGTTGGTGTGTTTTATGTGAAGTGTTCACAGCCCTTGTAGCTACAGCATACAAAGTTCTTGGTAGCTGTTCGAATGAGGCAAAACCCCGGAATAGAAAATTTACTTTACAGTTCGCGTCTTTTTATATTCGATATATAAGGTTTATTTAGCGCTGTAATTGCTACTAACTTTATTATCACTACATTAATTTTGGTATATCCGAACTCTTTCAAGAGTTTAAGTTAAACGCTCCATCCATAGATTGCTTTCATTTTCACTTCTTTAGTCGTTTTAATTCGTTCAAGCTTTATTTTTGCCTCTTTTATGTTTATTTCTTGTTTGGTTTGAGTTGGTTTATTTTGTTTTAGAACATATCAAACTCACTGAGCTATTGAATGCCGATAAGATTTTTAGGATAGGTTCGTATGAACACAATATGTATTTTTTAGAAGAAATCACATTATAGATCTGGTTTCATTGACGTATTTTTTTAAAGAGGGGTTTTGTCCAGAATCAAATATATCGATGTTAATATTTGGTTTAAAAAATATATGGTTTGTATTTTTTCTATAAAAAAATCTATTTTTATACTTTCCTAGAGTTTTGACCTCAATTTGGAAATTCACTATTTGCCCATAGCTGGAGCCCTAACAGGCGCTACCACCGCTGGACAAGTTAAATCTGGGTACAACAGCAATTATGAGGCGGTTCCACGCTCCTGAAAACCTCCCGATCAGAGGCCTTGCTGCCGGATGTAGATTTATAACCTAGGGGAGATTACTGAATAGAATAATCAAACGAAGGTTGCTAATTAACGATAATACTTGAGACAAGAACAGCACATATAAGATGTGCCACCGGCGCGTGGAAGAATTAGTCCACTACTAGAAGTGAGTCAAGTGAATTCCACAATGAATCTCCAGCACTGCCGGAGACATATCTCCAACTGCTGGATATACACCGACCGCCCTACCCGGTCAAATGTGGCACAAGGCCGAATTTATGCGCGGCCAAAAATTCCGCGTAGATCCCGTATAAAACGGGGTCGGATAGCTGTTTCCCGAGATGAAACTCTACCCTTCAGTATAGGATCCTCTCTGTCCGGAGGCAAAGAGTTTAACCAGCGTAGCTGGAGACGAATCTCCAACTGCAAGATATCTACCAACCGCCCCACTCGGTCAAATGGGGCACAAGGCTGAATTTAATGTGGGGTATCCGAGCCTGTAGGCTCGGCCAAAAATTCCCCGTAGATCCCGTATAAAACGGGGTCGGGTAGCTGTTTCCCGAACCGAACTCTGCCCTTCGACATAGCCTCGTCTGCGGATGCTCTCTGTTTGGAGGCAGAGAGTTTAACCAGTACACCTGGAGATGAATCTCCAATTGCATAATCACATACAGTATTTACTATTGTATTTATGTGAAAGAGGACATACCCATTATCGTCCGTAGGTTTGCTATAACACTCAGGGTCGAGGGCTTGTCAGTGGTCAGGTATTAAGGCATTTTTATTAAAAGAATATTTTATGTTTGTTTAGAACAACCGAGGTTCTAGAATATGTTAGAATATGCTTATGCAAATAAAGTATAAAAAAAAAAGTATAAACCGATAATTAAATTTAACTGTTTCTACAAACGTAAAAACTTACTCAAAAAATAAAGGTAAATTCCATACGAATTGAAACTGTTCCTTAATTTGTCGTATTTTGTCGTCGTTGATGTGAACATAATTCTTTCTGAGCTAATGAAGTGTAAAACATGTTAAATTGACAATTCAATAAGCACACGGCAGTAATTACATTGATAATAAATTAGAAACATAATCCATTTCAACTCGATTATATTAGAAAGCGACTTTTTCACTAGGTATAAAAAGCGGCGTAATTACGGGAGACTTATCAAGTTTTGCCTGCAGTTATTTAATTTTGAAACTATTAGGACGCCAACAGCTAAATATGTAAGTAAGATATCCAAATACACAGTACTGAAGAATTTAGATGCAGCTAGTGTGGTGTCTTGTGAGCAAAGTCGTTTGTCCCGGAGAGGACGGGCGAAATAGTATTATAAGAAGGTGTTCTATCCAGGTTTATGGACGACTGGTTTTCAATTATGATTTGGATAAATTAGATCTAACACGGGGAAACAAATATGGAAACAAATGTAATCCTACTTTTGGAGTTCGAATTCAAGTCAAATCCACTTCCTAATACCCTTGGGAAACTTATGAATCCTATGGGTAAATAGCAGGATATATTTGATATACATATATCCATATAAAATGCCAATATCAGTGTGTCACGCGCAAAAGATTTGGAGACATGGTGGAGTAATGGATAGCGGACCGGATTGAGGAATCGGAGAGCCGAGTTCGAATTCAAGTCAAATCCACGTGCTAATACCCTTGGGAAACTTATGAATCATCTTCTTCCCTATGGATAAATAGCAGGATAGACCGGGTTCTACCGTAGAAAGAAATGACAGCCTACTGAGTGAAAAAAAATGCTACGAAAGATACATGATCGCTTAAGCGTGTATCACGCATGGCATATAACAGATTAAAAAGTGTCAGTAAAGTGTTTACACTTCCGCTGCTAACTATGGAGATCTTCATTTTTCTTATCTTGCTCCAGCTGGTTAAGTACGGAAACCTACGTTTTTTTTTGCATACCGCTGGTATGAGTGTCCCGTTGCGCCATCTATCGTAAAATCATAAAGGACAATGCTTCAAAAGATATCATGTGTATACCCATTACTAATCTAGTAAGTCATTCCCGGGTATATCCATGAAAATGGAATGCTGTAAAACACACTGGTGCCGGTTTTCTGTGTAATAAAATATGTAGGTTGAAATTTGGCATTTTCTTTAAAAAATGGCTGGCCGGATGGGGGCAGCAATGGTCAAATGAGTAGCAGTGAAAGTCTTAAACAAATGTACATAAAGAGTTTGTAACAAATGTGATTGTAATAATATATATTTATATATAAATAACATATATTGTAATAATATATATTTATATATAAATGTAATAGAATGATTTAAAGAAATCTTAAGTGCATACCTACTAAGTGTAAGCCTATAACGGCGAAAATAGAAACATAAACAATAATATTAATATTTTTTTATAAAAATCAGATGAACTAAAATTATAAACGGGATGAATGCAGAATTAAGAACATTATAAAAAAATGCATAATAGTTGACAACAGCAAAAAATTAGATTATTTATTACAAAAAATTTAAAACCTGTCACCTTATAGTTAAAAATAATAATTCACCTCCTAGAACAGAATTAAATAGGGCAAATATAATTTACGAATTTAAATGCCCATTAAGGTATTGTATTCCTGACCAATCCAAATTCTTAAATAATTATATAGGCCACACTACAACATGTTTGATACGCAGACTCACTCTACACCTTTCTGACAATAGCTCAATTAGATCTCATTTAAATATTCATCGAGACCTACCGGGTACTATTCGTAACTTACTTGTTGACAACACTAATTTAATAGCATCATCTACAGGCAAAAAAAGGCTAAAAATAATAGAAAGCCTTATTAATAAAAACAAACCAACACTTAATAATATTATCTTTGAACATGGACATAATATCTTGACCGTGTTTTGAAACAAAAAATGAAAACATTTTATATAACATACATACAATAAACTATTTCTTATTTTAACAGTTAAAATATAATCCTTGAAAATGGCTAAATGTATAGCCGAAAGCGCTCGGATAAAAAGAACATTCGGACAGTTTTTATATAATTTATCATCCGAAAAGAAAAAGAAATTATTAGATCGCAGAAATTGTATTAAAAACTAAATAAAATTCACCTTGTCTGTCGTTTTCAATGAAATCTACATGAAAGAAGGATTGCTGCCTAAATACACAGACACAGACACACACACACACACACACACACACACACACACACACACATATATATATATATATATATATTAAGCATTCAACCCCAAGCAAGGCGGGAAGCCACTAACACGTAAATGGTTTCAGAATAGGAGCGAGAACAAAGAGGAGTGATAGAGGAAAGGATGAAGAGAAAGTTAGGGGATAGACCAAGGCATCTGGAGATGTCGACTGACATTACATTTGAATAGTTGGAGATTATAACTATCAGGAAAACAAGAAATGGGGAGGGAGTTCCACAGGCAGGAAGTATAGAGACACGAACCTATTGGAGTAGAAGAGACGGTTAAATTTAACAGTTTCGACAGTGATATGATATAGATGCCATCTAGAGTAGAATATCTTAAATTCACGAAGTCTGGGAACCATATCTAGAAAGAAGCTCATCGGAGCAATTACCGTGAAATATTTGAAAAATGTTCAGGGGAGGCAACGGCACGTGAATGGGAAATGTGGCTGCAGACGAGATGCCAGATCAGGGCCAATTACATTGCATAAAAAAAAATTTCCTGGCGCGTCATAGGGTGCCAACATTCCTAGCGGTGAAGGAAGCTATTGATTTCAATGTATTCGTCCCATCTTATATATATATATATATATATATATATATATATATATATATATATATATATATATATATATATATATGAATGTATATATGCATATTCGATATATGAATGTATTTGTCTGTGTTCGCATTAATGGTATTAATGTATGTCTTGTCTATGCTCGATCCATTAAAACGGGTATACACACAGACTTATATATATATCTCAACCGAGTGATAATCTATTTATTTCTGAATATATTTTGTTATACGTTGCCTTTGCATGAATTTAGCCATATTATTTAATAAACAACTTGGCTATCCATGCATACCTCTTTTTATACAAGTAAAGGCTTAGAATTACCTTCAGAGATTTACATTTTCGAATTATCTGAATGTTTTGTAAACATGATCATTTTAACCATTAATTGAATAACCCATCTTAATCCCCCACCCACCAATATAAAAAAAGAACGAAAAAAGAACCCAGAGAAAACACTTCACTAAGTTCAATAAAAATATTCACTCATTATCAAATCTGATATGCCATAAATATCTAATAAAATCAACATCGGTGTTCATAGAGAAAAAAAAAAATAATCAAGTTCGTGATTTCCAGAATAATATATGCATTTTTTTCAGGGACACTTTTGTCATATCACCGGGTATTTTTTCATGGGGGATTTTTTTTTTTTCGTGGTGAGTGATACATTGTCTAGATCAACCTATCAAAATACATCAGTATCAAATTTTATTTAAAAAAAATTTACGCTATCTTTTATAATTCTAACAGAGAAAGATGTCTCTTACGACATTTACATTCGGATAGTGACCTAATGGATAGTTACTAGAATTGGGAAGTTCAAATTTCAGTGGAATTCGTTACATTTATATATATTTTATTGTTATACATTATATAGACACAAATGTTTAAGAAAATGCTCTGTTTATAATAAACATTTACCGGCCTGAATATCCGAGAAATTTTATCGAAAATATAGTACGTGTTGCTAACAAGACGCTTCTCTGTAGTTAAACTGGTATAGCACATCAGACTATATGACAGTTCCGTGTAGGATACAGGTTCGATTCCTGTCAGAGGACGCATATTTTCTATGAAAATTTCTCGGACGTTCAAACAGGTAAATGTTAATACTGTTTATTATAAACAGGGCATTTACTTAAATATTTATGTCTATATGAATAACAATAAAATATATTAAAATAATTGTCGGACTTAGTTCATTCAGTAATATATATATATATATATATATATATATATATATATATATATATATATATATATATATATGTATGTATGTGTGTGAAAAGTGTATATAAATAAACATAAGTATGTATAATTATTTATATATTATATGCGCCGTACTTATTAGAAAGCGCTCAATATCAGAGATAGAGCTAACATATTTGTTTGGATAGATGTGAGTTTGTGACCCTGGGTTTCACGCTTTTGCGATCGTCAGACAAACTGATTAATGTTTTAAAAAATTTGGGTTTATGTAGATTGCGTGTATTGGGGTTATTGTGGAAGTGGTGGGGGAAATTTCGTCGTTTTGTCATTCATCGTACTAACGCAAACATCGATGTATGCAAACACATATACATACTTGGTCGTCCGTCGGGACTCGTACATATATAAACATATGTGGGCAGTTTCGGCTATGACACATGTATGTATACGGGTGGTGTTATATCTATACATACGCATTTGTATGTTGAAATGTTGAAATTTAAACATTCGAAGTGTGGCGGAAATGTCTCGTTACTGTATACATGACATATTAATTTTTTTTTTTTTTTTTCCTTCCGTTGAAAAATATTTCCTCGCATGTATGTATATGCGTGTAGTGGGGTTTGGTTAAAATTATGATAGGTAAAAATTATTATTTTTTACATTTATTTTTAAATTTTTGAAAAAAATGGGGGTTTATATGTTATATTTAAAGCTGGTTATTTGTTTGTTTTTGGTGACTGTGTATATGTAACAGGTAGAAATTTGTAATCGTTATTGGATAATTTATATGGTGATGTTTAGTTTAATATTCAATGTGCTGGGTGAGAGGGTAGTTCAATTTAATAACGGGTCTATATGATATGATGTGATAGTAATGTTTCAAGGGATTGGAGACAATGATAGCTAATAGTTATTGTAAATTGGAAGAAATTGCAAATTGGTAGAAATGATTAGTAACGGTGGTGGGAGAATGATAAAACCATGAATGTAGCTTTAGTGGTGGTAGTTTGAACTAAGAAGTGGTTGTTGGTGTTTTATTTTATTTTTGTTTTATTTTGTTATATGTATTAATTTATTTTGGTATAAATCCTGATAATAGGTATTCTGTGTAAAATTATGGTAGTTGGAGTTTGCTATAATTTTTTAATATTTTAATTACAAAATTATTATTGTTATTATATTAAAGCTGCCTGGTAATAGGTGTTTATTCTCATGGTTACATATGGAAATCATATCTGATCATATTGTTTTAAGGTAGTAAATATGCTGGGGGAGTAATAAAGATTGTAGTGGATTTATATGTTAATAATGGGTGTGATGTGTAAGTGATGGTGCTGTGCGTTGGTGGTAATGATAATATTGTTAGTTAAAAGGTATTGTAGCAAAAGTGATTACTAATGGTGGTGTAATTATAATAATGATAGATGCAATTATTTTGATCGTATCTTGAAATTAAATTGTGATTGTTGGTGGTTTCTCTGTTTTATCCGTTTGGTATGAATTCGGATAATAGGTACTTGTTCTCATGCCTACATTTGGTGATTATCTCTGATTTTTTGTTTAGTAAGTTCTTTTTGCGGTTTGTGTGATATTATTGCTACTTTTCGTGTAGGGCAAAGTAGGCATTTTTCGTAATGTTGTTGTAGGCAGGAGCTTTTTCAATATTTCCCAACTTATTGTTGGTTTGATGTTTTTTGTCTTTTGCTGCCATATGTATATAGAAAGTGTTGTGCTGTTCGAATATTTCCTATTGTTGAATGAAAGGTTGTGATTGTTATTCCTCAATATATATATATATATAGTATACAGGTTCGAATCCTGTCGGAGGATGAATACTTTCTGTGAAGATTTCTCGGACATTCAGGCCGGTAGATGTTGTTTAATACTGTTTATTATAAAACAGATCATTTACTTAAATATTTTTATCTATAAAAAAATAAAATGTCTTAAAATATATATAGTATAGTATAATATAATATAAAATTGGACATTGAAGTCGACACTCAATAGCGCAAACGCTGTTTGGAAGAAAAAATATCTCTAATTACTATTTCGTAGTGGGTGACATTCATTTATATGCAAATACCATTGGGAAATATCTTTCCAGCTATTGGTAAATTGCAGGATAGACTGTGTCTCATTGCCTTGAATAACAACCGGTCAAGAAGGACAATTCTGATTTCAAAAGCTTGAGTAGTCGGCGTCTAAACCGGCTCTCTCTCCCTTGGTCTGGGCGTAAAGAGAATAAGTGGAACTCGAGCTATACAAAAAGAAAAAAATAGTGTTTCAAGGGTGGATGAATTTTGTCAGTAGCGGTGAGTAAGGCTACAAATCATAAGAATCATGGAGGGCTTCCTCCAACACATGTAATAAGAGTCTGGAATTAGATTTGGACATTTTCTGTTCCATTTCTTCAGTGTTGATAAGCCGTAAAAAAAAAACAAATCAATCAATCGTTAGACATCATGCTACCGTAATTTAATTTCGGCTCGAAATTCCCTAAAGGCTACCCGAATCGGCAGTCACTTGAAAATGTCCGTAAGATAATGGATATATTGTGGAACAAAGTACCACAGGGGTGCTTCCAGGAACGTGAAAATGTTAATCTCTTCCAGTCTATGGTCAATATTTATCTATCCTCATAATCTTCACTTCTTAATACTTCATCTTAAAATCAGATCACACGTCGCATTCATTAACCTTAACTGACTCTTGGGACTTGCATTGGATGAAGTGGAATAAAAAAGAGATTTAGAAAGTATTTTAAAACTTTATTTAAATTAATATATTTTTCTTTAGGTGACGGCAATATTTTTGATTCCAAACGATTAAAATGTTCAAAAATAAAGTGCATATCCCTTAACAACATTTACAATTTTAGATAACGTTTTCTTCTTTCATATATATATTTCTCTCGTTTCTTCTGTATTTAGTCTTATACGTCTTCGTTTCTCCAAACCTTCTATCCTCAATATATGTCACAGAAAAGACTATTTCTTAATTTTTTTTATTAGTTCCTCGCCTCACTTAAAATTTCTTCGTTACTCATCTCTGTCGCTTGTAGCCATTTCTTCATCTTTGAACAGACTGCCCACTAATTGATTGATATTTCACGGGTTATCAACCTTTTATAGGTTATTTTAAAGCTAGGAAATATTTTGAGATTGAGAGCAATTTGGGGGCATTTTTTTTTTTTTATCAATTTACGCAAGCAATGTGATAAAGCCACCAAGACGTAAGGGGATACTGGGAGAGGAAAAGAATGAAAAGATTTTAGAAAAACAATTTTAAACAGGGAATAAGGGATAGACCATTACTCCTGTTCAAAAGCCGGGGAAGGAGTGTGATCCGGACGATAGGAAAACCTATCTACCCCTAGTGATGAAAAATATATAAATCCATAAATGGTAAATACAATTTCAGTGTTTAGGCGAAGAAGATAGATGTATACAGTTGAAGTACACTTTAAAGGAGTCGCAAACCCAATACTGAAACAAGGGATAAACCTCTACACCTGTTCAAAAGAAGGAGGGGATTTGAATCGGACGAAAAGCAAAAATTGGAAAAGAAAAAAACTTCTTTTTTTTGTAAAATCCCTTGGATAAAAGTTCACTTTTTACATTATTCTTCAGGTGGTTGGAATGTCGAACTGAATTCTTTATTTCGCTTGCTGGGATAGACTGTTCTAGTTCCACGTGCCATGTCTAATGGATGCCATTTATCAGTTATCTCCTGTTAATTCACCACGCCAAGTTCTCCACTGACTTAACCAGGTATTGAACTCACAAATCGTTGTGTCCATTTATTGATTTATTTTTCATCAATAATAAATTTGTGCGTGAGTGAATATAACTTATCCCGGCTGGAACTGGAGATCTGCTCTCAGATTTCCAATGTCGAGCCGTAAACCATTCCAACTCCAGCGCATCCAAGCCTACAACACATGTTTTTTCCAAAGCTGGCACCCACTGACCAGGCTCGACGTCGAAATGGCCCGCATTCACTGTCGAAAAGAGACTGGATATTACATAGTAGTTCATTACGTCCTTTCATATATATATATCATATATATATATATATATATATATATATATATATATATATATATATATAATAGTGGCCAATATATATATATATATATATATATATATATATATATATATATATATATATATATATATATATAAAAAAAAAAAGAACAGTAAGATATATAATCCGCTGTTCTTATAGATATTTTTATTTTTAAAAAATAGTGCTCAATGTAAAATTTACAGAGCATTAATATTATAAATTAATTGATTTAAAATATGTTTTTCCGCTACACAGTTCTAACCATGTTTCAAAAATATAATATATATATATATATATATATATATATATATATATATATATATATATATATATATATATATATATATATATATATATATATATATATATATTAATCCAGGTAGAGCTCAATGTCAGGACATAAAAAGAAATATAATATAAAGGCTCAAACACAAATATTCCATGGTTATAATTTTTACATTGGAATCATAATCATGATTGGATCATGATTACGATTCCAATATAATCTTTATAAACATGGGATATTAGTGTTTGATCCTTTTATTATATATATATATATATATATATATATATATATATATGTGTGTGTGTGTGTGTGTGTGTGTGTGTGTGTGTGTGTGTGCATTTAGGCTTAATCCTTCTTCTATAGCTCAATTATATCTCATTTAAATATACATGGAAACCTGGCGGACACTATTCTTAAAATATTGCTGACAACACAAATATAACACCGTTATCTATATGGAAAAAAAAGGGGCTAAAAATAATGGAAACCTTATTAGTAAAACAAAAAAAACGAACATTTAATAATATTAATTATGAATATGGACGCAATATCTTGACCGTGTTATTAAATCATTACATAAATACATACATGCAACAACTTATTCTTATTTAACAGTTAAAATATCTCCTCTTGGAAAACAAATCGGAGACTTCAGAAAGACTTTCCTTTGTCAGACCAGATTTTCAAACCGCAAGGTCTGACGAAGCGAAACCGAATTTCATCGGTCTCGCGAAATATATAATATTACCATGGTTCTCTGAATAAATTAATTATTACTTGCTTTGTTTGCAACATTGACCTCTCAGGACTTATATCCTCCGTGGAATTATCCATACACACATATTTTACATAGATAAAGCCCTTCGTAAGGTGTGGGGTCTACTGTGAGGACATTTTTTTTTTGTATTTCTTTAAAGCATGGGTTTCCAGGAATCCCTTCAATGAGTCTGCTGGAATATTTTCCAACCAATCCGATGGCTCCAACTTCAGCAGGGATTGTTGATGTTATATTATTATTAGTAGTAGTAGTACTTACGAATCTCAAGGTGGTCTAATGGTTAGCAAGCTTATCTCGCTAGAACAATTACGACTGAGTGGTGAGTTCGATCCTCACTGGGTGCCCCATACATTTGGCCTTGTGCCACATTTGAGCTACTCTTGGAAAATCAGTAGTATTGTTATTGCATAAATTCTATGGAATCAGTTAAAAGATATTTTTAAGTAAACACATTTAAATCATTTTTTTTTAAATTCACTTTACAAAGTCAGTCTTTTTGTTTTTTATTTCATTATTCCTTTCTTTTTTATTGCATTTTTTCAATTATTTATTATATTTCTCGATTAAAATGCTGTTCTTTCTTTATGTTTCTTTGTATTTTTTACGTTTACTTTTCTTAAATTAAGTTCTACTTCAAGTGTTGACAAATATTGAAAGGGTTACGTCAATCATTTTGTTTAATAATAATAATAATAATAATAATAATAATAATAATAATAATAATAATAATAAAACAAGCTGGTTTAGACAAACCTCGTACCGATTAGGGGTTACTTAATGCAGGGATAAAAGCTGAAACTAAAAATTTTATTCGTCCTGCACAGGAACAATATTTGCTAACTTGAACTTACCGAGCACACAATACAGATTCTGCGATAAATATCAAGAAACATTTGACCATCTTGTATCAGGTTGCACGGTGTTAGCACCAACTGAATATAAAAATCGCACAGGATAGAGTGGGTCAATATCTGTACTGGAAAATATGCCACTTTTATGGAAGGGAAACTACAAGAAACTGGTATGAGCATCACCCAGAGATAGAAGCTGTAACAATTTTATGGGACACTACAATACAAAGAGATTTCTTATTGACATGGCAATCCCTGAAGACTGTAATGTATTTTTGAATATCTTAAAAAAATATCAAAATACAAGGATCTTGAAGTGGAAATCTGAAAAACGGGGCACATGTTGAAATCAATAATTCTAGTTGTAGTTGGAGATCTCGAATTGATTGCAAAAGGCTCTGATAGATCCTTTGAAGGGATTCCTGGTAGCCCATGTCTTAAAGAAATACAAAAATTGTACTCTTAAGTACAGCCAACACCTTACGAAGTAGTTTATCTATGTAAAATATTGAGTTTGATTTTTTTTTTTTTGGTGGGGGTACAAAAAATGATCAGCTCTCATGAAGTTATTTCTGACCTTAGGTTTCTGGTTGTGACCCGGAATAAAATGTGTTTAAATCAGAAATCAAAGGAAATAATAATAATAATAATAATAATAATAAAAACAATAATATCTGTCTATATTTCTGAGATGGGGTATTATGTACATTATTTACATTATTCGGAGTATTGTTCTCAACTTTGTCGCCATATTTATTACAACATTTCGGCAGTTGTACTCTCCGGCCTTCGTTCGAATGTCGAACAGAAAACCCCTTATTTCGCTCACTGGGATAGACTGTTCTCATTCCAGGCGCCATGTTTTTAATGGATGTCAGTTATCAGTTATCTCCTGTTAATTTCCCTCTGAAAGTTTTCCACTGCCTTAACCGGGTATTGAACTCATATTCTTTGGGTCCTGTCACTGAATCTAACTAACACCTTTATCCACTGTGCCATGTGTCCTCAAGAACCCAAAGAGTGTGAGTTCAATATCCGATTAAGGCAGTGGAGAACTGTCAGAGTGAAATTAACAAGGAGATAACCGATAACTGACGTCCATTAAACATGGCACGTGGAACTAGAACAGTCTACCCCAGTGAGCGAAATAAATAGTATAGTTCGACATTCCAACCATCTGAAGAAGGCCGGGCGTACACCGAAACGTTTAATAAATAAACGTTGTAAGGACAATATGGAATAAAAGATGAGGACAACATCCGAATATATATATATATATATATATATATATATATATATATATATATATATATATATATATATATGTAACCATTTTACCAGTGCAAATATTGCAATTTTTGCTGTAATCACCTCATGTTTTTACCAGCCCTCATATTGCAATTTTCGTTGTTATTATCAATTTTCTCTGGCACTCCTTATTATTGGGTCCCATATTGTATTCATTTCTATGCTTGGTCGGCCTAGCATAAAAGGTTCAGTTCGACATTCAAACCATCTGAAGAAGGCTGGAGCGTACAATGGGGGAAATGTTATAATAAATATGGCGACAAAGATGAGGACAATAGTCCAAATAAAGTAAATAATGTAAATAATAATAGTGTCTTAGATTGCACACATAACTGAAATTATTTGACCAAGACCAGATCTGCCATATTGATTCAAAGAGACAAAATTTGGTAAAGAAAATAATATCAATGCCATGCAATTTCCAAGGGAAATGGATAAGATCTATAAAGATATAAACGAATAAAAAGTAGCTCTGATAAAGAGAGAATTACTAGATAATATCTGCGTTATTACGGTTTGAAATATTCATTACAATTGTTTTATTCTAAGGATGGATGAAATTAATATATTTTATCTATCATTAACCATATCGCTTTTTTTTTGTTTTCAATAATTATTTGCCATGGTCGACCGCTTTATTCTTGTTCTGCTAAAGCAACTTTGCCAGAAAAAAAAGGAAAAGAAACGCAAATGTCCATTTGAAAATGATATTTTTAATAACCGCCATGTTCGTATCTTATCGCTTCCGGAAATTGAATTTAACAGGATACACAATCAGGGAATATCAAATGTAACCATGCACGCAGGTATGCGCTCAGCAGAACACTTGTCATTAAAATCCCACCCACGAATCCATGTTATAGAGTATTTGCTAATTTATGCTTAAATTTAAACTTGATTAAACATCATATATACCAAAAAGAAGGACTTTAGCAGATGAAGACTGTCTATTAACGATTAAAGTGACATCAGAATGACAATGATGAAAACTGACAATTATAGTGAGAGGTCTACTGATTATTTCGTAATCTATATCTATAATTCTCAAAATTTGTCTGTTTGTATGTGTGCGTGTGTGTTACCGGATGTTTTTCCACAGTTCTCATCCGATTTCGATTATTTCTTTTTTTTTTTTTTTTTTTTTGATAGATAATTCTTCACTGCCGGTTTTCAGACGAAATTGACTGGAAAAAATTACAACCTTGAAAGGGGAAAATCGAAAAAACTGATTTTTTACACTTTGCAGAAAAATCAAAGGCAACATTTAATGTATTGCAAAAAACAGTATACAATCAATTTAAAGAGTTGAAATGTAACGCAAAATATTATTAGAATTATAAAAAAAATTATATTGTAAATAAAAATTATCGTATATTATTATTATGACGGTCCATGGAAGAAGTTTCTTCCTTTGCAAGATTGAGAATGCATAAACAGCCCTATTAAGGGCCAGGCCCCATTCAAATTATTAGCCAGCCATCTGGAGATATATCTCAATTGCACCCAATTGTTGTTACTAATATTGATTTTCGGGTGGGCTGACTTTAAACTTAAACTGTTCAATTTCAATGGCAAAAATTCCCAAGAATCAAACACCAGGTCGATGTCGGGTTATACTGCTACTACTCTTATAGAATATACGGATGAAAATAATATGAGATTATGCCTAAAGAATAAATCACTATTTATCTGTTAAAATTTGACCGACAGTTATTTTGCGAGTTATGCTCCAATGACTGTCATTTAGATTCCAACAACACAGTATTACAGAAAACGAGGCACAGAGAAAAGAGATTTCTTTATATATATATATATATATATATATATATATATATATATATATATATATATATATACTCGACTCTCCCGTCGAATTTGACGTATGAGGGTCAAGCAGATAAATTCCCAGGAAACCGACAGCCCGACAACAGCACATGAGAATTGATTATAGTGTTGAAGGTTTCGTGCAGGACCATCCACACTTTTTGAAGGGTCATATACAGAGACCTGGTGCACTACGCGCCACAAGGTCCCTAAACGATATATATATATATATATATATATATATATATATATATATATATATATATATAGCGTACAATAAACATTAGGACCGGAAATAATTTTCGTTATTCTGGCTTATGGCCAAATATTTTAACACTGAAGGTAAGCAACGTCGAGCCTGGTTAGTACGTAGTTGGGTGACCACTTGGGAATACAGGTGGGGTAATCTTACATGTGCAGGCAGTCTAATTGTAAATGTCTCGGAATTCTTAAACGGAGATCCGAGTTCCAATTCCAGTCAGATATTTTTTTTTCATCATCATCATCATCATCATCATCATCATCATCATCATCATCATCATTGCCTTGGCTTTTGTAATCGTAGGGCGGATCCGGATGCAGAAGCCACACTGACTCTTTTCCACAACAGTCTATCAACAGCAGCCATCAGCAATTCAGGGATAGTCGTCCCAATCCATTTTTTTGACATACTTCAACCGGATGGTCTTGTAATGTGTCCAAACCACGCCATTTTCTCCGTTTGACACTGGCGACACACAAGAAGTTCTATCCTTTACTGCACAAACCCATTGTTTTTTTTTTGTTTGTTCCCAATAGAAAAAGCCAAGGAGTTTTCTCATGCATTTGTTCTCAAACGCTTGGATCCTTCTCTCTGTATTTACCAACAGTGTCAACGTTTCGATCCATAGAGGAGAATGGAGACTACCAGCGATTTGTACAGTATGTACTTTTATATTTCATTTACGCACAAATATCCTTGGGAAAGTTATAAATCAACTTCATTCAGAGCTATAGTTTAATTAGTAGAACTTGTATCCCAGAACTCTTATTATCTTAAAGAATATCACATAAACTAATTTTCTGTTTTTAAATAAACTGCAAACGGTTGATAGGCCGTAAAAAACAAAACAATCAATCAATTATTTTTCTTATTACTATACTTAAGCACTGTAGATACCGAATTATTTAATCTTATGAAAGTAAATGGAGAGTGTCCAGTCCGCTATATAGATTACTTGTAAATTTATCCCTACTACAAAAGTCAAAACAAAATATGAACATACGAGAAGATTTCTTAAAATTTTACAAAAATAATACTGAAAATTATATATTGCGATTGAGACATAACTTAAGATTTCGAATTTAAATAAATGTTTATTTTTTCAATTATGTATGAGGATGTTTCTTCGCTTTCTTAAGGGAATCCATTTACAATGAATTTCCATAGCAAAAGGGATGTTGGTTCATATATATATATATATATACTTTCGTCACACGTAGCATAACAAATGACATAAAAAAGTGACTGGACAGTACTTAATCAGCACCTGACGATTGCTTCGTGCCTGAAACAGATTTGTGTTACCAGTGATATATATATATATATATATATATATATATATATATATATATATATATATATATATATATGTGTGTGTGTGTGTGTGTGTGTGTGTGTGTGTGTGTGTGGGTGTTTTAAATTTAGGATATATAGATCCGACAAAGTGGAACCGTTCAGAAAATAGATTTGTTTAGAAATATATTCGATAATGCATTTAGTCAAGTCTTCCTCAGATCAGAAAACGAAATAAGGAATAGCGTGTATGAATCTGTGTTTTTAGTATATATATATATATATATATATATATATATATATATATATATATATATATATATATATATATATATATATATATATATGGCTCATAGTAGGACAAGTCTTTGAATTGGTACAGGAATCGAACATTTTCCAGCCTCTTTAGTGATAGCTTGTATATGTTAGGGCTTACAGCATTTTCCGGCTATTAAGACTTGGATTGTAGATAAAATATGGAAGAATATTTTCTCCAAATTTACTCTCGTCAATCTTTGGCGCCTTCGAGAAACGTGTTACAATACGTTTGTTCATGATGAAAGCTTTGTTATTATTATTACCCGACAGATCTGTTGATTCAATGCAGTATATATACCCCTATGCTGAAGAATCTACACATGTAATAAGTATATAGTTATGCAGGGCTGCAAGCCATATTTTGCATAAGTTGTCATTCTCAATTTTCATCAGATTTAGTCTTGGATGCATCAAGAAATTTAACATTTCCAATCTTCCATAGATTCTATTTGCTTCGTCATGAACCCCAACTTTATACAGGACGTCATTTTAATGCCGACATCGTAAATTACATTAAAAATGTATATGATTTGTATGAAAAGAAAGTCAAGAACGTGGCCTTTTGGGTCGACCGAATAGCAGCTTTGGCTTTGTTTTATGTTAAGGCCTTTTGGCCGAATTGCATTAAAGATCGATATCTGCGGGTAGACAGTGTGAGTCCTTTGGATACAGTAGTTCAGAAGCATGCAATGAAATTCCTTTAATCTGTGCTCCTAAGTTATTCTTACATGAGGTCGCCTGTACTTCTACGAGGTTTAACCAACAACTGTTCTTTATACTTGTTCTTTTCTTATTCTTCTTTTAATCACCGACACTAGAGCGCAATGAATTAGAGGGTGTGAAAATGAAAGTGAAAGTGAAAGTGAAAGCGAAAGTGAATGAGAATATTGAAAACGGAGAGTATTGGTGAAAGGGCAAAAAATGAGCAAGGTTTCAGAAGATGGTGATTGATATAGGATTTAATTTTTTTCAGATTGTAGTCATTAGGGGTGCAAGAAATCGGAAGGGAGTTCCACAGGTGAGATATGCGAGAGAAAAAAAAACTGTTAGAGTAGAAATGGAGGTTGCATATTGACAGTTAAACATTAAAACTGTGAGAGCTAGTTGCCAAAAAACTAGCCCCTTTAAATTCATGTAGTCGGAGCCACAGGAAAAAAAAGCTCACCCGAGCACTTACCACATAACAACGGTGAGCAACCGACTGGAGACGAGATGCCGGGTATTACAAATCATTAACTGGATGTTGTCAAGAATAGTAACTACTCTTGAAAAGGACCTTTAATCAGTTTTTAACTGGGGCAAGAAATGGCTTGCAGATTTCAACGCCTTCCGAGCAAAACTCCTTTCATTTAATCACAACAGAGAAACGTTTGTGGCTGTTACTGAACTCCAGGAGAGCACCATTCTGCGTCTTCTTTGCTTCACGTGACATGAATTGGGGCAATTATATCGAATCAATTGCTACTTCTACTGCGTGGAAAGTTGGTTCACTCTATTGTGTTAAACATTTGTTCTCGTCAGAATCCATCTTGCAAAATGAAAAATCTTCCATTCGATCGTGCATTGAATATTGCTGCCATATTTGGTCAGGTGCTCCTAATGTATATCTTGTGATACTTGACTAAATCCAAATAAGGATCTGTAATGAAATCGGACAGTACCAGGCATCACGACTTCAGTAAGGATTTAATAGGGTGTTGAATCTGGTTCAACATTTTAATGCATGAAAAACGCCCAGTAACTGTTAGATGCAGGCAGTAATTAAGATTGCCCTGTGGAAAAAACAGGGAAATTACTTAACCTTCGAGAAGAATAAGAAAATGAAGAACGGTTTAAAAAATATTAGAAAACATCAAATGAAAGATCAAGGACGATATGAATCTAAAATAAACTAAAAAGAATTTAATAAGTTCCCAGTTATGTATTTATGAAGATAACATAAGTATTTGCTCCTTTCCTTGTAGCAAATCCAACAGACACGAGAAAGTAAACCTGGTAACTGTGTTTGAAAAGGAACTTCAAGCAGTGGTTAACTGGGACAAGATAGGGTTTATAAATTTTAACATCTCCCAAAAAAACGGCTTTAATTTAATCACCACAGTGTGTCATTTCTGTTTGTCATCAGGATTGGCTGATGCTGAACTCCAGGAGAGCACTACTCTACACCTTCTTTACTTCATATTTTCCACTGACACGAAGCAGAGCAATTATATCGAACCAACGTCTACTGCAATTATCGTACCGCGATTCATGGCGCATGCAAGCTAGCCTACATACTGTTGCCGATAAAGATCATCATTTACGGTTAGCTTGTTGCAAATGGGATTTTTTTTTGGTAGGGTAATTTTTCAAGATTTAAAGGTCGTGTTATACGCGGTATATACGCTTTATACGGTATTATAATAAAACGGTTGCATTTAGCTATTTCAAAAGTAAAATGATGAGACCTTGCTACTTATATTAGCTGCGCTTTTTTTTTTTATCTTCGTGCTCCTTACGTAGGTTAACTAAAGAAAAAAGACCCCTCCATAACAGAATTATCAAGCCAGTGCGAAATATCTTATTGTTTTTGCTGTATAGTATCTGCTACATACTATATACCAGAGGCCCGCAACCTTTTGCTACCTATGTGCCGACTTAGGGTTTTTAAATCATACAGTGTGCCAACAGCATACGTATTTTCATACAAGTCAAGGTCAATATACTTATTCTACAATATATTTTATATAGTATATATACTTTATACTTATATAATCAATATTAAGGAATATTATAGTTCTTACTGTAATTTTATTTTTTAATTTCATTTTTGTACATACGTGAAATATATATATTGTTAACATGCAAGATACAGTCTAAACGATAAGATAATAGGGTTGAGCTTAAGTATCCCCGCCAAAAGAAAGGAAAAAGTACAAATAAAATAAAAACGGCAAAGAATTAAATCATACAATACTTAAGGAGAAGATTTAGGAACATTAAGATTACCTCCTCAGTTATCCATCGAAACTGCAATCCACCGAAATAAGAAAAGAAGCCAGTCCCCACCGCGGGCCATTTAAAAGATATTTAGCGCACCGGATTGGTTGTTACAAACATCCAATCGGATGCGCGGAAGATGTGGTCTTTCTTCCTCTTAATCATTAAAAAGGCCAGAGTGGCTGTTAGCGTTTAATTAAAAGGAGGAATCAGGGGTTGATCTCCCCTGATTGGGTCGATTTGGTGATGGGGAGTATGATGTTGGAAGACCCGAAACTCCCTGATGAACCAAGTCAAAAACATCACTGACGACCCCCTTGGGCGCCTACTTAAAAGCGTATTTGCGAATTAGAATATATATTAAAATTGAAACAGCTAAATATCTTCTTTGCTTTGTACTAGTTATTAGTTCGAACTTGATGTCATTTGAGGCTGCGTGATATTGGAAATTGCTTGGTGTAGGTCACTGACCCCTACTATAAAGCATATACCCAGGGTTACATAGAGTTTTTGAATTTAAAGTTATTTTCTTCTACACAGGTAGCCACCCAAGGCTACAGAGCACAGTCTGTCGTGTTATTTACCCATAGATGCTGGGATAAGAGGATTCGTATCTTTCCCAAGAGTATTACCATGTAGAAATCCGACTGTAATTCGAACTCGTCTCTCCGATTCCTCAATCCGAGCCGCTGTCCATTATTCAACCATGCCTCGAGGCACCAAAGAGGAATGCTCATGAGAACAATTACCATAAAAATATTTATAGAAATGACGCAGGGGAGCTACCTGATGGTGGTGGGAAAATGATTAAAGCCGAGTTACCGGGTCGGGGCCCGATGACTTTACGTTTTATTACATTAGTAGTGGAAAAGATAAACAAAATAGATTCAATTGTTCCTGGTAAGTTTCCAACCAAAAATGTAATAAGGGTAATTTGGGGGCGCTAATTGCTCAGTGAAATTGTTTCTTCAAAACACACCGTATTTTTCTTGCCTGGACAATAATAATAAAAGGTAAATTGAACGAAACGCTTACAAACAGTAATTGTCTGTCTTACTTCTTACCAGAAACAAGATAATCCATATAGCTAAAAACAAAGTTGGAAAAAAAACAATGTTATTACAACAAAACCTTCCTTTCAATCCAATAAGTGCGCAACACAAAACATTGCGTTTTACATGAAAGAGACGCAAACATTTCACAATTATATATACGGGCGAGTGGCTAAGTTCGCTTTCCAAAAATGAGAGCAGGGTTCGAATCTCACCATCATTGAATTGTCAGGAATGTGGCTTCTTGACATCATAGGTCAGTGAAAGCGATTTTGGCGCATTTGGAAAGTTTTTCAAAAGCATAACTTAAGTTGATTTGCGAGTAGAAATCCGTATAAGGAACAGTTAGGGTGCTGACATTTGCGCTAGTTCGCAGTCACAAGTCATCGTGACCGAGGTTTTGAACCTACCATCGTCGTTCAAACTGATGAACATGAGAGATTATGGGCTATTTCAGAGATTTTTTTTTTTTTAATATTAAGCTCCGATCAGCATAATTAGAGTATAGAACACTGGTGAGACATGTTTTTGTTTTGTTTTATGGAATATCAACCTCAATGGGTTATTTAATGCCGACAAGATTTTTATTGCTGGTTATATTTTCTTTCTTTCTATCTATCTATCTATCTATCTATCTATCTATCTATCTTAGTATATATTGTTTTGATTTGTTTTGTTTTAAAGCATATCAATCTCAATGGGTTATTTAATACCGACATAATTTTTATTACTGGTTTATTTTTTTTTCTATCTATCTATCTATCTATCTATCTATCTATCTATCTATCTATCTATCTATCTATCTATCTTAGTATATATTGTTTTGATTTGTTTTGTTTTAAAGCATATCAATCTCAATGGGTTATTTAATACCGACATAATTTTTATTACTGGTTATATTTTTTTCTTTTATCTATCTATCTATCTATCTATCTATCTATCTTAGTATATATTGTTTTGATTTGTTTTGTTTTAAAGCATATCAATCTCAATGGGTTATTTAATACCGACATAATTTTTATTACTGGTTATATTTTCTTTCTTTCTATCTATCTATCTATCTATCTATCTATCTATCTATCTATCTATTTCAGTATATATTGGTTTGGTTTGCTTTGTTTTACTGCATATCAAACTCACTGGGTTACTTAATCCCGACATAATGTATTGCTAGTAATAAGTTTTTTTTAAATTCATTACTGGTAATTTTTTTTCAAAAACGTATTGCTAATAGTAAAACCTATTTTTACACTTTCATAATGTTTTGATCCCAGTTTTGGGGCGTTAACTATTTGCCCATAGCTATGACCCTAACAGGTGCTACCACCCCCAGATCAGCATGGACCTGGGAACACCAGCAATTAAGAGATGGTTTCATGCTCCTCAAGGCATCCTTATCAGAGTCCTAGTTTATATATGTAGTTTATATTCTTACCCAGGACCTCGAATCGTGTAGTCGAGCGGTAAATCAGGCTGGATCAAGCAGTGGATTCTTCTACAAAAGAGAATACAGGATCGATTCATGCCGGAGATAATAAGGAATTGGGGATCTTATTTCTACTGACTGCAGATTGTGAGACACCCATATAACTATATCGGTATCCATATGAAACCATAAATCACGGTAAGGCAATAATATTCGAGTATTGTTTTTCTTACCTTATTTTACGGTAGAGGAAGTATTCAGTATCTGTCTCTATTTCTGAGATGAGGTATTATGTACACTATTTACATTATGCGCACTATTGTCCACATCTTTGTTGCCAAATTTATCACAATGTTTCGGCCATTGTACGCTCCGGCCTTCTTCAGGTGGTTGGAATGTCGAACTGAACTCTTTATATCTCTCACTGGGGCAGACTGTTCTAATTCCACATGTCATATATATCATGCCGAATTTTATATTCAATGTGTGCCAATAACTTGCAACCTGATAATTATCACAGAATCTGAATTTTGGGCTAACACAATATTTTAGTATTTGTGCTTGGTAATTTCTATTTAGCAAGCATTGTTCCTGTGCAGCAAAAATAAAACCTAAAAAAGCTTAGATCGAGGAACACCGTAATAAATCTTAATGTTGGACAGCTTTAAATTAAAGCAAGTGTACGAAGCTTAGAGAGGCTCCTGATCAAATATAATAGACATTCGTTGTCTGTTAACAATATAAGTTTGAATATATATATATAAAGAGTGAGAGAGAGAGAGAGAGAGGAGAGAGAGAAAGAGAGACAGAGAGAGAAAGTGAGATAGGAAGAGATATTATGGGTGCGTGGCAGAATTTCTGACCATGAGATGCAGGTTCGAATTTCGCCATTGCTGATTTGTCAGGAAGTAGACGTGCTGATTTGATTCGTCTGGAGGGATCGATCATAGCGTGCGACATTTTTTAAAATTTTCTTAACAACGTTGAACCTACAATATAATTCACGTTTGAAACTCAAACCAATTACTCACTTCCTTCCTGGATATCATGTTCCACAGAAACAATAGTGCGCGCACACACACACACACACACACACACACACACACACACACACACACACATATATATATATATATATATATATATATATATATATATATATATATATATATAATTAGAATAAAATGACAATTGAAAAAAATCGATTTTACCGACGCGCTTGTCTTCCGACTTTTTCAAGGCAAAAATGAAATCGAGATGTATGTTGTTATAGTTACATTGTCGACATGGAAAAAAATCTCTTAGTATAAAAGGAAATTTACATTAACCAGAAAAAGGCTTAGACAGAAGCGTCTATCTTTTTAAATTTGGATTTTTTAATGTAACTATAACAACAAAGATATTTCGATTTCATTTTTGTCTTGAAAAAGTCGGAAGACGAAACGCGTCGGTAAAAGATTTTTTTTTCCAAATGTTATTTTATATTTGTCTTTTCCACAGAATTGATCTGGGAATTTACCTGTAAGAATATAACATAAAAGGCTCAAACACTAATATTCCATGGTTATAATTTATTACATTGGAATCGTAATCCCGATCCAATTCTTCAAACTTACAAGTTCAAAAAAACAAATCGGAAGTATAACTCCACGTATAAAAGAAGAAACATATATATATATATATATATATATATATATATATATATATATATATATATATATATATATATTAGCTCTTATCATCTATCCAGGCTATTGCCGTAAAAATGCCAGCTTTATCAGTTGCCATTATTGACAATGCATAATTCCAAGCCTGAAAGCGAATATTAAACTAATAAATGCAATACGGAAGTATGAATTCTAAAATAAACTACAAGGCTAAAAATGAAAATGATGTATTATATTGTCATATGGCAATATTGCCTTTTTTGGTCAGTGTTCTTCGTGAACAAAAGATAAATTTGTCATGTTGCGCGCAGTGCCTTTGATTTGAATACTAAAGAATCTTAGAACTATGAAATGTTATCGATTAAATATCGATTGCGTTTTAACTTTATTGATTTAAGGAGACGGAAGACGGGGAAGAGGAAGCCTTGGAGTAGAACAACACAATGTACTAGTTTCCACCCATCTTTTGAAGTTTTTTTTTTTTATTATTTTTTATTTCTTCCTTGAAATTTTTATGTGACTTCTTCTTTTTTCCTCTTCTTCCTTTAGTGTTCTTTTTATTATTATTATTATTTTCCTCTCTTTTCTTTCCTGTTAGAAAGATTTTTATGCTATCCCTCCTAATCTTTGTTTTGCCAATCATTTTCACGAGATCATTAGGTAGTTTTCACACTGCCTTCATATGCCACTTTTGTCTTCAGTATGTCCTGTCAGTGTCAAATTCTCCAAGCCTGCTTTCCTCATTATGTACACTAGAGATTTCAACTGTCTTTTTCTTATGTTAAGTATTAAGTGCCTCTTTGTTTCCATTTTCCATCAATCGTCGTCGTTCTTCATATGTTCAATTCATGGTATTCTCAGCATCCTTCTGTAGAACCAGATAGCTGCTGCTGCAAGAAGCTTCTTCATCTGTGAGGAAATCGTCCAGTTTCCATGGACTTATAGCAGAACTGATATTACATAACATTTCAATTGTTTGTTTTTTTTCTTTGTTCCTAAGGAAATGATTGTTTCTTTTTTAAATTCATTGCTTAAATTTTGGGAGCCATCTTTCACTATTCCAATGCCACTTCGGATTTCGGCGTCATATTCTACTTCCTTTATTAAAATATATCTAGGATATTCAAATTTTCTTTATTTCTTAATAATAATGTTCACGCAAAACAAGACAGAATGACTACTCAATGCAGATGATTTCTTCATCTTCTTCTTCTTCTTCTTCTTCTTTTTTACTACTTCTTTTTTCTTCTTCTTCTTCTCCTTACTTTACTACTACTACTACATCTTCTTCTTCTTTTACTGCATTTTACATTACTTCTTCATCTTTTTCTTCATCTTCTTCCTTTACTTTTTTCTTCTTCCGTTACTTTTTCTTCTTCTTCTTCTTCTTCTTCTTCTTCTTCCTTTACTTCTTTTTCTTCTTCTTCCTTTACTTCTTTTTTCTTTTTTCTTTACTTCTTTTTTCTTTTTTCTTTACTTCTACTTCTTCTTCTTCTTCTTCTTCTTCTTCTTCTTCTTCTTCCTTTACTTCTTTTTCTTTTTTCTTTACTTCTACTTCTTCTTCTTCTTCTTTTACTTCTTCTTCTTCTTCTTCTTTTTCTTCTTCCTTTACTTCTTCTTTTTCTTCTTCTTCCTTTTCTTTTTTCTTTTTTCTTTACTTCTACTTCTTCTTTTACTTCTTCTTCTTCTTCTTCTTCTTCTTTTTCTTCTTCTTCTTCTTCATCTTCATTATCTTTTACATCTTTTCCCATTACTTCTTCATCATTTTCTTCATCTTCTTCCTTTACTTCTTCTTCTTTTTCTTCTTCTTCCTTTGCTTCTTCTTCTTCTTCTTCTTCTTTTACTTCTTTTTCCATTACTTCTTTATCGTTTTCATTTTCTTCTTCTTTTACTTCTTCTTCTTTTTCTTCTTCTTCCTTTACTTCTTTTTCTTTTTCTTCTTCTTCTTTTTCTTCTTTTACTTCTTTTTCCATTACTTCTTCATCTTTTTCTTCATCTTCTTCTATTACTTCTTTTTCTTTTTCTTCTTCTTCCGTTAATTCTTCTTCTTCTTCTTCCTTTACTTATTCTTCTTCTTTTACCATTACTTCTTCATCTTTTTCTTCATCTTCTTCCTTTACTACTACTACTTCTTCTTCTTCTTCTTCTTCTTCTTCTTCTTCTTCTATCGGTTACTTAAATTCTTATTTTTCTTTAGGTTTTTCTTTCATTTTCCCCTTCTAATTTCTTTTTTCTTTCTTTCTTTCTTTTTCACTTGCCCTTTCTTCCTTTTTTTTCTCTTCTCCGGCTTCTTTTTCACTCCTTTCTATTTTTTCTTTCACCCACCTTCATTATTCTATTTTTTATTTCATTTACTTCGCTTTAATCTTCCAAATCTTCTCCATTTAACATTAAAAAAGAACGTCTTTTCCATTAAACTGCCCCTACTCTTACCTTTCCATCTTTCACTTTCTTTTTACAATCTTTTCTCCTTGTTTTTTTTTTTTTTTCTTTATTTTTAATTGCCCATCTCTTATCGTTTCCTCTCTGTAAATTAATTCATTTGAATATTCAGGAAGATTTTGACTCGAATGAAATTCCAACAATGAAATCAACCCAATCACCCTCCTGCCCAAATGTGGATGAAACAAGTTCAATTCGTTGTAGGTTTGGGGAAGACGTTGAGTAGGATAGTCAAATTTGGATAGAAATGTCGCTACTCAAAGACGATTATTATGCCGGGATTGAGATTTCGAAATTTTAAAATGAAAATAAAAATACACGCACACTAAAAATACATCAGTTTTAATTTCTTGCTTTCTATTTAATAAAACGTCTGGCGTTCGAGTAAATTAATATGGCGAGAATGCTTGAAAAGGGGAGATTCTTCTCAATAACTTTTGGTGACGTAGCAAGAAAAAGGTGGAAGTTTGGTCTGGTATGGAAACGCATCTGAACGGGGCGAGGGGATAGCTAGACAGAGTATGATTCATATAAAGAGAATAGTTTTTTTTTTTTTTCGTTTTTTTTAAAAGACCTTAGTTTTAAAAATGGTCCAATATTATTCAATAGCCATATGTCAATTGATCTGTTAATAATGACGTTAGATAAAATCATTATGATTATTAACACTGTTATGCTAAATCTAAACTGGTTGTGGGGGGAGAGATTCGGTAGGAATGATTTGTGCTATTTTGCACTTTCTTGAAATACAGCCGTTGACTGGAATCAAATCATTTTTCAAAATTCGATTATAGCATATCGTGAGTACGGTCAATGAGTTTGATGAGCGTCCTTTGAAGAGTTGTCGATATTTCTGCGTGGAATGAGATAAAAGTTGATTCTGATGAGGCATTTTTTTTTCTTGGCGCGAAGGGGTGGAAATGAATGTTCCATAACTAAACAAAGGATGAAATATTTAATTTACCATATGAAAACTGAATATTTAAATCCCTTTCAGGCTTTTTAACAGGTTGTCAAAGATAAAACATTATAATGAAAATAGAAAATGGTGTAAGACAAGGAGGTGTCTTCTCACCGGATTCACTCAACCTAAACAGTAAGGCGATTCAAAGAGAATTATAAATCCTGCCATGATACATTACTGGCGGCCACAGCCTTAACAATGTGAGATAGGCAGATCACAAAGTGTCGATAGCAGACACAGATATGACACTACAAAAACTACTATAGAGAATAGTGAATGAAAAGCCTAAACATCAATTGCAAGAAGACAATTGTCAGCAAAAGGGACATCCCAACATCCAAATTACAAATTGGAGATGCTGAAATCAGGCAAGTGCAACAATCTAAATGCCTTAGAAGTATTTTCACAGAGGGGAGAAAGGGTGAGACTGAAATCCGAGTGTGCATTTTGATAGCTAATATGCCTTCCAAAATCTAAGCAAAGTATTAAGAAACTGGAAAATTCAGTTAGAAACATACAAAAGAGTTTTGAACAGCTCTGTAATATCAATTCTCCTATACGGCAGTAAATGCTAGACAATCTCCTCACAGAGGAAGAGGAGAGCTGAAGCAACACTTATGTGGTTCTACAGAAGGATACTGAGAATATCATGGACTGAACATGTGAACCCCGGGGGGCTATTAGAGAGAGTGAAAACGATAATTATATTTAACATCAGTAAGAGACAGTTTCTGGGGCGCATAATGAGGAAGGAGGGATTTGGCCGGTGTACGCTCCGGCCTTCTTCAGGTGATTGGAATTTCGAACCGAAGCCTTTATTTCGTCCACCTGGCTAGATCCAAAGAGTTGTGGGTTCAATACCGGGCCAGAGCAGTGGTGAACCAAAAATTCGAGAGTTGAATTAAAGGGAAATAACTGTAACACCCGGAAGTGGCATGGCATGTGGATGTAGATTAATATACCCTAATGGACGAAATAAAGGGTTCAGTTCGAAATTCCAATCACCGGTCGGAGCATACAACGGCCGAAACGTTGTGAATATGGCAATGAAGATGAGGACAACAGTCCGAGTTATGTAAATAATGAAGTCATTTGAGAGAAACTAATGCAATTGGATCTAAAGTTTTCAAATCCCTGCAGCTATATTCAAAATTGAGCCAACTGCATGCTAACTATAATAGGAAAAATTGCAAAAAAACAGTAAACACAAGAATCTAGCAAGGCCGGACTTCGACCGTTCTCATTGATTTATCTAGCTGCATGGCCTGGCATTACCCGTGCTTGATACAAAAATCGTACGACTCATACAGCAATCGCTATCACTTGACATAAAATATTTTTGCCCTTCCTTGCCTTTAAAGTAGTGCCCTTTTCCGTGCTGATGTTGCTACATGCCTTACTTCTTGCCTATCTCACACTGCGAATTTTTTCTAAGCTCTATACTAAACATTAAATCTATTACGAAAAAAGAACTAAACAAAATGAACACAAATCGATCAGCTTTAAAAAAGGACTCGTAACTGGAAAAACCGAATGAAAAAAGAATGTTAACAACAAATACTTTTTTACAACCAACCCAGTTCTGTGGAATCAGAATGAACGTTGAGTTTAAAGTGTTGGGAAGACACTGACCCGCAAATACAAAACACGCAGTGTCACATAGCCCTGTCTATTGAACAGGTGTAGAGATTTATTCTTTGTTTCCTATTTAAGATCAGGTTTCAGGTTGCTTCTAAAGTTTTCTCTTTCTCTCTCACCTTTAATACCCCGTTCCGTCTTAGTGGCATTATCGCCTTGATTGGGTTCAATTATTAAATATATATATATATATATATATTAGTGGATTTTTTTGAATAGTCAAAAATTGTTTAGCGTAACAAATACAGGATGTTGAAGTGAACCAACATCGTGAAAGTACTCCCTCGCTCTTTTTCTCTGTTTTTCTCGCTTTTTCTTTCTTGCACTATCTATTCCTTTCTCTTTCCCCCCCCCTCTCCCCCTCTCTCTCTCTCTCTCTCTCTCTCGTATCTAACCAATTACTTATATACATAAATATTTACATTTAAATATTTACAATATAGTCTTTTTGCAACTTTTACTGGAAAATAGATTTTAGAGTTTTTCATTTTAAACAGAATTTATCAATGGTAATTGAAAGATGGAATTGTTATCTTAAATTGTTCAAACTGGTCAGGCGCACATTTATTTCTAACAACAAAAATTAAATACTATTATTTAAATCAGTCTATTGTGAGGTATAAATGAAAACAAAAAAGGTGATAAAAAGCTCCCGAAAAGAATAGAAATGATACCGGTTTATTTTACATCCGCCATATTAATTGATACGGATAGAATTCATAAACCAAACTGTTGACATCTTTCAACTGTATTAAAAGTGATGCCGTTAATCTTGATGATGGGGATGGGCTGGCTATCGGACGAGAAACCCGAAAACCGATTTCAAATTACGGTTCAGTTTGTTATATTTATCTTCAATTGAAATAAACTTCGGAAAGATATGCATCCATCGCTTCTCACCCCAGGTATGGGTTAAATAGTAGAGCAAATTGGACATTTTCTAGATTTGGTTCTCAACCTGTCTGTGAGAACTACAATTCGAACTTTGATAACTGAGATTATCAGTATAGTCCTCCACTCTCATTCCCTTTCTCTCCTCTGAGAAGGCCTAGCCTACTCCTGAAGAGTCGATACCAGGAGTTAGAGGAGTGTAGTTTGTCGGATGTGTCTGGGCGTGTCGACGCCTCCTGAGAGCACGTCGCAAATCCTCTTCATGTTAGGTTTTGAAATTTCTGCCCCAAATCAGATGGACCTACGATGGAACCTACGACAGAAAGGTCGATTTGCAGCAACGGGTGGATGTTGGCCTGTGTCAGCGATGCCTTCAGCTGATTCTGGTAGCAATGTTTTGGGCTTCGGCGCAGACTCTTGCCACTTACGAGTTATCCAGATGCGTTTTAGTTCAGCACTCTGAACACTTGGCCCACCAACCGGATTTGACGAGGCCATTCGCTATAACTTGATTTTGGTGAACAACGTTTCGCGACAGATAGCCCACATACTTGTACAGAAACGCCCTACTGGTGGCTCAAGATATATACATATATACACTACCCAAAGGAATAAGGTTTCTGTCGACTGACAATCCCTTTTAGAGAAACTCGGAGTAATTAGATTAGATGAACCACGTCACTTTATGAGTTTTGTTAGTTGAATTTGACGCTTTACCACTAATTTGTTTTGCTCTCTCTCTCTCTCTCTTTATATATATATATATATATATATATATATAATTTGTTTTATATATATATATCTATATATATATATATATTTATAAAGACATTTTATATATATATTTTATATATATATATATAAATATATATATGTAGAAAATATTCGTTCATAGACAGGATTCGAACCTAACTATACGGAACAAAATTGTCCAAATTATGTAAGGTCGAATTTACTGTTATGTTAGGTTTATGACGTCCTGAACATTTGTATCTTAGAAATGATTAAAGACATCGTACTGGAATACAAGTATTTGTGGTTTTTATAACAGTATTAAATTGGACGCTGAAAATTTTCTTGAGCAATTAGGCCGGAATTTATAAATACTCTGTAAGCTTAATAGAAGTATCGTGATGAAATCGTTGATGAAAAAATACCGGACGTTCATCACTAATTAATCATAGCTATTTTGATCTTAGAAATGATCGAAGACATCTTCAAGAAAACTATTATTGGACGCTTTGCTTTGAGCAATTGGCTTCAATATGATGAAATCGTTATATATATATATATATATATATATATATATATATATATAATATATATATATATATAACATATATATATATATATTATTCCAGAATACTTTTCCATCTTATTCAAGATGGTTTACGCTCTCTCTAACCTTCTAACTTTCTGTCCTCGAGTAACAATTTGCCTCACAGGTTCCACGTACGATTTCATTTTCAAATCCTTTCACTGCTCTTTGCACTCTCATAGCTAAAACTCTCTCACGTATCAAACGTCTTATGGGTTTAGTTGGATCTTTTGTAATTGATCTCTTTAGCAGTACGTTAAGACGATGACCACTCTCCCTGGTATGACCTCCTGATCCAGTTTTCCTCTCGACCGTACTCTCTGTTTTTAAACTTATTCAATGGAAGCCAGAGTATGAATGTTGGTCCTGAATGATCTTTTTCGCCTCACCATTGTTTAGTTGGGAAGACATAGTGGGTCTGACACAAAATGATTTTAATCAACTCTTTTCCCAGCCGAATAACTCAAATGGTTTTTCAGTGATTATTACAACAAATGGTGTCTTGATAGCTAAAGGTCATATGTGAAAACCTGGAAAAAGAAACTTAATTAGGTTAATGTTTTTTGGGATATTAAACATTTTATGGGATAGACAATTATCCCACGCTTTTACACGATTTGGACAATTTTGCTGTTACACTCGGTATATGTGGGTGTATGTGCGCGCGCATGCGTAAATATGGTTCTTACAATCTCAATACGTGAAACTCGGAGAAATGAGTTCGACCTCGTCTCTTAGTGTTGTTTTGTTGGTTAGCGTTACTGCTCTGTCTTGTTCCATTTGTAGAGACATTGCGCACTTTAGGTTATTGGCGAATTTCCTTTTCGTCCTTTACTTGTGTTTTTTTCCACGATTTTTTTTTTTTTGGTTTCCTTATCTTTTGTCAGTTCGGGATTTATTTTTTTTTTTCGATTGGCAGGCTTATTGTTGGTAGGGTTGTATTTGGACACTTTGGTCTGATTATTACTTTCACGTGAATATTTGAATTTATATAAATGCATACACAGACATAGTATAAAGGAATACTTGTGCGTACGTATAATTGGAAGAGAAGGGTTCTGGTCGTGTTATGTAAATTATAACTAACAATGAAGAGACAATATTTCTTTTACTTTTTGTAATCACGATCTTTCATCTCTCATTGAAAAGCTAAACATTTCAGTTTGAATAAAACCTTTTTAGTGAACATTTTTCATTTGCCATCCGTCCATCTATTCATTTCATTTTTACTCTGGGAACAAACAAGAATATGAAATCTATTCATCTGTGTATTCATGCGGTATTTGCTTTTAATGACTTATCAGTTTCATTTAATTCAAAATATATTTCCTTTCAGTTGCTTGCCAGTAACAATGAAAAGAGATCACTATATCAATAACCGTACGTTCTCGGCCCCATTATATGTTACTAATGTTCGGAATTTTTTTTCCATTATTTTTATGCGTTTAATTTATTATTTTCTATTTCAATTTATTGTTTTCTCTTTCTTTTTTTTGCAGGTAAGTTTGCATTGTGAAGTTAGACAAAAAAAAACTGCATCGAAAGATAATCTATGGGATTCCATTTTAATGTGGTAAGTTGCTGAATATATGAAATTCATATAACTCAATATGATCAGGCGAAAAATAATTTGTAATATCGAATATATATATATATATATATATATATATATATATATATATAAAATAAATTACATAGAAAAGAAATTCAACATTGCCCCATTTGAATAGATATTTCACCCTAAAACAGCTTATATTTTTTATTTCCTTACTCGTTTCCTGCAAGTAAGCTTATAATAAACAGAGCATTTACTTAAATATTTGTGTCTATATAAATAAAGTATAACGATAAAATATCTTAAAATAATTGTCGCACTTAGTTCATTTCGTAATATATATATATATATATATATATATATATATATATATATATATATCAAATATGTGTTACAGTTCAATTTATGAATCATTCATACAAAAAAGTAGATTATTAAAGTTAATATATAAAATGGTGAAATTCTTTCGCTAACAAAATTTTAAAGCTGCATTAACCTACAAATCACTCGATTAATGTTATGATGCTTGTTTTTAAAAATTATAAGCTGTATAAGGTCATTCTTTAATACGTAAGTACTTTCGACTGAACACTCAGTCCTCCTCAGGCATGGAAATTATTTTGCTGTTGGCAAAATTCAGGTAGCATCAGAGACGAAAATATATAATGCGAATTGAAATATCTTATAGTAATAATAAGTATAATATAATGTGAAATAATATAATATAAAAGTCGACAATGAAGTCAACACTCAATAGCGCAAACCCTTCTTGGAGGAAAACATCTATAATAACAGGTTTTTACTACGTTACTTAAAAATCAGAAACTCAAAGGTATAAATAAATAAAATAAACATAAATAAAAAAAAAACAACGAAAAAATAATCCAATTATATAAATAAATAAAGTAAATAATAAGCAAATTAAAAAACCACTCCCGCCAAAATAAACTTCACAATAGACTACCCACAATGCAATAGACTACCTACAATGCATCACTGACCCGACATATATAAATAGTCATGAGAAAACACAACGCATGTGGCTTGACGATTGACTTTAGCATGAAACAATCTGTCGCCTCTGAGTGTTGACTTCAGTATCCACTTTTATATTTTATATTTACACACGCTCTATCTATATTAAGCACTTTATTCCATAAATATATCATACCTTAAAACTATATTTTTTCATATATATATATATATATATATATATATATATATATATATATATATATATATTTCTTTCATATATATTTCTTCATATATATATATGTGTGTGTGTGTGTGTGTGTGTATGTATACACACATATGAATAAAAAGCGGCAAGATGATAAACTATTCTTAGCTGACGTGTTTCGTCATCGGAGGGACTTTATCAAGGCAAAGTAGAATTTATTATATAAACCCATGCAGCATAATAAATCCAACATTACCTTGATCCTCAGATGGCGAAACTCGTCGGCTAAGTATAATTTTTTCTCTTGTTTCTTTTTATTTATAGTCTCATCTACAGAAACACTCTATCTAAGAATACTTATATAAGATATATACATATATATATATATATGTGTGTGTGTCTGTGTGTGTGGGTTTCATTGAATAATATAGGCATATTGTGTTGACTTATTTTTACATTCATGCTTTCCAATTTTCTAATCAGTTTTTTTCACGTTAAGATGAAATTTCAAGGAAAAGGCCGGAGTTTTTTGTTAACCCAACTACTTTCGATCTTTTGCAAGATCATTCTTCCGGATTCCAATTCATATTTGATCCATATTTTATCTCAGATTCTAGGAATTAGATTAGATATTTTGAAATTTTTTAAATGATTCCCATATCCTTTGGGATATTGTAAGTTAACTGAGACTTGTCTTACTGTATTGCTTTCTCGTAACTGAATATTGTATTGGAAGAGCTTTATCCAGATGAAAATTTTGATTCATGTCTGTAGGTATATATTCTTTATGAAGATTATTTCCCTCCAGGACGTAGACGTTAATTTCAGTGCACACAACATGGAGGACAACTCAAGCATATTTACAGTAATATATGGTTTTATAGTTTAAACATTTTATGGAGTAAGATTGTGCCATATCGAGGATGGAGTGTTTGTTATTTTAAACAGTGTGGGCATGATTGAGTAATGAATTGAGGAATCGGAGAGCCGAGTTCGAATTTCAGTCAAATCCATTACATTCACTTATGTGCTAATATCCTTGAGAAAGGTATGAGT
>CAHIKZ030001724.1:365000-382500 GCA_903632075.3 Acanthosepion pharaonis
AGATAAGGTTAGACAGTTTAAGAAGGAAACAAATATTGAAAATAAGATAGAAGAAGGAAAATGGCGGAAGGAGAAAGTGAATGAAAGGCGAAATCAAAAGAATCAAATTAAAGTCAGAAAGGAAAAGGAAAGACTGAAAAAGAAATTCAGAGCAAATGAGGAAACAGAAAGAAATCAACTTAAAAAAAAAGACCATCGGAAGAAAAGAAAGAAAAAATGAGAGAATAGAAAAAGTGAAACGGAAAATTAAAAGAAAAGATCCAAGTCATGTGAGGTTATTCACCTCGCTTCCCAACAAGGCAGGATGTGGCATAAGGCTGTTATTTTATGTGGAGCAAATCCGAACCCGTAGGCTTGCACAAAAATTCCCTGTAGACCCCGCATACAAAAGGTCGGGTTTGTCGACTTCTCCAGATGTGACTCTGCTCTTCGGCATAGACTAGTCTGCGTTCCTCTCTGCCTGAGGACACACAGTTTGACAAGTCAACACAAAACGCCTGAATCGGCAGATCTGGACTGTGTCCTCGTTCGATAATATGAGAGCGGAGTTTTATCTATGAAATTCCAAAGAGCAGTGGAAAAGGATCGAGAGAATAGAAAAAGTAGAAAAGAAGATATCAAAAATGTAAGGAGGAATAAGATCCAAACTAAGGAATTAACATAGAAAGAACAGAACAGGGAGAGATAGAAGCGTGAAAACGAAAAGAATGAAAAAGAAAATTGGGGATAACATAGAATCGAGATAGAAAGAGAAAAGTAAACGAAAAAGAAAGAAGAGAAAATAAATATGAGAATATACAAATAAAAAAAAAAGAATTAAATCTACAAAACTCAAAATATATCAAAAAAGCGCTACGAACCTGGCGTTATCCCCAAGAGACGTCGAATCCATCTGATATCTTACATAAAGGTGCCCAAAATACATCACTTTGGGTCGCTGGCGTACGGGATACAATGATCAAATCCATGCAGTCCAGTTCAACAAAAATGAACAAGAAATTGTAGCACTTGAACATGCGTCAGTCAATAATCAATCGAGGCAAAATATTCAATATTCGACAGAATAACCAACAACTGAAGATGACACGAGCTTAATCTGACGAAACGTCGTGTCTATAAAAATAATATTTATAACAAAATAAGAAGAATAGTTCGAGTAAGAGACAACCTGAAATGAAAGAATAGAAAGCAAAAGAAACGAAGCGGCAAAAGCAGACGATACAAAAAATTACAAAGAAATAAAACCGCGCCAAAAAAGGACGCGTCCGTTGATGTTTCAAAATCTCACTAGTAATTATTACAAATTATGGCTCCTTCATGCAAATATATTTGATTGCCACATTCTTTGTAACTCTTTATAAATATTACGTTTCAAATAACTTTCCAATTTTTTTTCCCTGTCTCACCTTTTTCTTTTTCAAGGCTCTAGTATTTTGCGCGCCTTTCGATTTCTTCAAATTTTATCGTCATCGATTTTTATTAATGCTTTCAAGAGGGAGGAATTTTTATTTCAATTTGCCCATTGTGATTTATGTCCCTTGAATACGTTTAGGATTTTGAAAGCCTGATACAAATATGAAAGAATAAATTATATTGTGACGAGAATACTGGGAGAAAAAAAAACTGAATAGAGAAAAAAAAAGTTTTTTTTTTTTTTTTAAATTGCCATCAGAAAAATAAAAACAAAACGAATTAAAAAAGAATATGTTAACAAAAAAAAAAAGAAAGAAAAAAACGGAGAAAATTAAAGATGGTAAATACAAAACAAAAAATATGAATCCTGACGGAGACGAAACGTTTTACGCGCACATTTGCATTAAGAAAGTGCTTTGTAAAGAAATTCATTTTTTTTTTAAGAATCGTTTCCTCCATTTTTTTATCTTTTTTATTCACGTAAAATGCAATCGAGGAATCGAGTTCAAATTTCAGCTAAAGTATTTTGTATTTCTTTTGCAATAACCTTGGAAACAAGTAAATCCAACTCTCAATTGATATCAGTTCAGCGATCATTTTGACCTTCCCGTTGAATTCAGCTCCTATCAAGATATTTATACTGATGACACAACCATTTATATCTGTCTTGGTAGTAAATCGGATGTTCTACAATGTAAAACTGGCAGCTGCTCTCGAGAATAAACTCCAACCTATTGTTAAATAGGACAAACACGCCTTGCAGCCTTTTGATCCTCATAGATAACCATGTAAGCCTTACATCAGTATGGCTGATGCCGACCTTCAGGAGAGCAAGCTACTGTGCCTTCTTAGTCTCAGGTTTTCCACTGACATGAAGCGGCTTGATTATATCGAATCAACTGCTAACTTTTCTGATAGTAATGTTAGTTTATTGTGACGTGCTAGACAACCTTTCGCGCTAGAATCCATCTTAATCATTTATAAAACTACCATTCTCCAGTGCAATGAATATTGCCACCATATATAGTCTGGCGGTTCTGCTAACTCTTTAGAGAAACTTGATAAAGTAAAAAGAACAACCTGCTATGTTACTAGTCCTGACCTGACATCTCAGCTTCAGCCAATTTCTCAATGCCGTAACGTAGCTCCTCTCTGTCTTTTTCTGTAAATAATTGGTAATTGTTCCGATGAGGTCTCCCCCTTGGTAGCTCGACTGCATGAATTTACATGCGGGTGTTATTCGAAGGCGTTTAACACCAGTATTGTTCAACGGCGTTACTATAGCTGTATCTGCGATTACAAAGTCTCTACTACAACGAGCATTATGAAAGGGACAATGAGTATTCGTTGGCATCACAAAAGAAGCAACGAATGTTTGTTGACATCACAAAAAGCATAATACAGACTGTTTTTATTTATATTCGTTCAGTGTCACAAAATATCACAAGAGTGTGTGTACGAACAGTCCAAATAATCATTGGTTTGAAGCGCTTCCGATTTATTAAGGATGTTTCTTCTGTTCGCCTGAAGGGGATTTGGCCTATAGCGCCTGAGGATGCCGAACGGTTGAAACCAAGGTAGCGTGATTGACTGATCTCATTTTTTTTTAAATTTAAAATCCCTGTATGTTAAATATTTATTTTCTTCATTCGTCTAATTAGTACTTTTTTAAAACAACTGATTCCTGGTCTATTTCAATTCTGCCCAATAACTGTTTTTTATATATATATATATATATATATATATATATATATATATATATATGAAACGCTGATCTTATCTCTTTGGATTGGTATTGCTTTTATGTCCATCGTCTTTTTCATGTTGAATTGCATATGGTCTATGTTAATTATGTTTTATGAATATGTCCTGAAGATGGTCTATTAGACCGAAACGTCCGACGTTGACATTAAACAATAAAACAGCATAATCGCATATTAGGATTTTTGTTTGTGTTTTCAGTATATGTTTCTTCATACTGTCGGATCTATATCCATATATTTTACATATATATATATATATATATTTATATATATATATATATATATATATATATATATATAATATTAGTGGTAAATATACACATACATATGCAATATATATAAATATATATATACATAAATGCATACAAATACATATTTGTGAATAAAAAATTACAAGAGGATAGAATCCAGGTAGAACTCAATGTCCAGGACAGAGTAAGGATATAATAAAAAGGCTTAAACACTAATATTAGTGTTTACTTTTTTTTTTTATATATATATATATATATATATATATATATATATATATATATATATATATATATACCAACACTAAACTTCTAACATCTCCGCTTAAACACTTTTTATTTACTATTTATTTATTTTTCTTCAACAGAAATAAATTGGTTTTTTCTCCGTTTCACACACTTTTCCAGTATTTTGAACAGGAGTAGGGGTTTATCCTATGTTAAGAATTGGTTTCCGGTTTTTGCTAAAGTCTATTTCATTTCTACGCTTCTAACGTCTCCGCCTAAACTCTGAAATTTTATTTACTATTTACATGTTTCTCTTTGGTGTAGATACGTTTTCTTATCGTCCGTTTCACACTCCACTCCGTCTTTTCGAACAAAGCCTAAAGGTGTATCCCTTTTTTCCTGTTCATGATTAGTTTTTCGGTTCCTTCTAAAATCCTTTTAATTCTCTTTCACTCCCAGTAGGCCGTTGCTTCTTAGTGGCGTCAACGCCTGGCTGGGGGTGAATTGATTATATATATATATATACTAGATGTAACAGCAAAATTGTCCAAATTGTGTAACAGCATAAATGTCCCTTCTGCAAAATGTTTACTGCATCAAAAAACACTTAACTAATTGAGTTTTTATTTTCCAGGTTTTCAGATAAGACTTTTAGCCATCTTGATGTCATTTGTCGTAAGAATCTCTGTAAATCCCTTCGAGTTATTCAGCTAGAAATGGAACAGGTTAAACTTGTTTTGTCTCAGCTCTTCTTAACTTTTTTTTAATGGTGAGATAGAAAAATCATTCAGCCCCCCAGTAATGGCACAAGATTTATACTCTAGCTTCCATTTTCAAAGTCAATAACCACCAAGAGAATAGTGTGAAGAAAACTGAACAGGAAATCACAACAGGAAGAGAGATCATCATTTCAACTTACAACTAAAGTGATCAATTAGAAAAAATTCAACTCAATCCATCTTGACACGTGAGAGAGAAATTTCAGCTTTGATAGTCCAAGGAGTAGAAACAAAAGACTTGGAAATGAAATCGTACGTGAAACCAGTGAGACAGTTTGTTAATTCAGGACAGAAAATTAGAAGGTTAGAGAGGGCGAAGATCATCATCTTCAATAAGTTGGAATAATATATATGAACTTTATTTCAATTCTTCCTGAGCTTCCGATCCTTAGCTATGATTAATTAATGATGAATATGTAATTTTCGTTTACGATCGATTTCATCACGAATCTTCTGTTAAGCTTGGAGAGTAATTATATATTCTTGTTGCTCAAAGTAGAGTCCAATAGCATTATAAAAATCTCGGAGAATTCCCGTAATATATCTTTAATCAGCTCTAAGATAGAATTGTTCAAATCTAACAAATGAACAATTGATTTTACACGATTTGGACAATTTTGCTGTTACACCTGGTATATATATATATATATATATATATGGTATATATATATATATATATATATATATATATATATATATATATATATATATGCATAGGATATTTCATCATCCACTTTTATTTATTACAAACGAACTGTAATTCTAATCAATATTTACATCATCTTCAAATCTGAAAACCTGTTTTATCTCATTTAAAAGCTGTGAAGTTATTCTAAAGAACAGATTAGAGTAAGTCTTTACACGTTAAGAATGGCCAAAAATATAGTGACTGTTTAGAGATACTTAGCGAACTCAAATAGGAACATGACACGGAAAGGCGGATTAAGTTAATAAAACGTCAGCCTAAATGGATTCTAGCAAGACTGAAGCTTACAGTGTTGTTTGTCACCAAGTACCAAGCTGAAGGCTCTTTTTCTGACCGAAATAAAATTAGACGCCCTAAAATATCAACCCCTAAGAAGGATAGTATCAAGTCCGTCGTTTTCAATCTCCAAGATCAGGTAAAAATAAAACTTCGAGTTTCCAGGCTCCTTAACAACATTGATTCTCAATGTCTGATCAATGAAAACAATATAGAATATATACCATAAAAATTATGAAGCATACTCTCAGACATGTGAGTTGAAACAGCTGGATTATATATCCAGGAACCGGAAATAACCATGGATGTCCGGAAGTATCTGGAACTGTTGAAGTATAAACTAGGTATTCATATGCACATACATGACTGTAATATATTTAAGTGGTGCAGAATTAATTTCAACTCGGAACTAATTTCAACTCGGAATTAATTTTAACACAGAAGTAATTTCAACACGGAACTAATTTCAACTCGGAATTAATTTTAACCCAGAACTAATTTCAACTCGGAACTAATTTCAACTCGGAACTAATTTCAGCTCGGAACTAATTTCAACTCGGAATTAGTTTTAACCCAGAACTAATTTCAACTCGGAACTAATTTCAACTCGGAATTAATTTCAACTCGGAATTAATTTTAACCCAGAACTAATTTCAACTCGAAACTAATTTTATTTGCAACAAAAAAGAATGAAAGTTTCTAAAAAGATGAAATCTGAATTGTCTACTAAGGATTTTTAATGCTAAATTAAAAAATTAACACCAACTCATTGCATTTTGTTTAGAAATTCACGGAAATTTATATCTTTGATTTTAAATCGAGATGAAATAAGTTACGAGTTGAAATTAGTTGTAAGTTGAAATTAGTTCCAAGTTGAAATTAATTCCGAGGTGAAATTAGTTCCGAGTTGAAATGAATTCCGATTTGAAATTAGTTCTGTTACTCATATTTAAGAATGATAGTGCCCAATTCGTCAAAGCAGGGTAAATGCAAGACGAGGGTAAAAAACTACTCCGTTGATTTTTACGACACGCCATTCCTTGTTGGGTTAAATAATATCTATATATATATATATATATTATTATAATAAAGGTCACCGTTGAGGATCGAACACACGACTGAGTATCAATGTCCAAGGAAATTAGTTTCGTTAATCATTTAACCCACGCTGAGTTTGGCCGCTGGCTTTTACTCATCTTTTATGTCTAATTTTAAGGTTCGTGAAATCTCAGCTTAAAACATATCTTTTATGTCTAATTTTAAGGTTATTAAAAACACGTATTTTTTTTAGAGGGCTCACTGTCAGAAACGAGCTCACTAAACAGGAGTAATCTATATAATAAATGCTAATATCAGTGTGTCACATAGTTTTAACTTTACTCCGAGAGGCCGTAATCCAACATATCTTACCATTTTATAATCAGGCCGAATCTGTGAATAAATTAAATCTGGAGACGCAATACTGAAATTTTGGATTCTCAAGTTTTCATTACTGCGACTGTTTTCGGCGATTTTTTACGTGCTTTTTTTTCCAACGATTTTTTTTTTTTGTGTGATAACAATTTTTATAACCTTGGGAATATTCGAAATTAACCCGTGAAAAAAAAATTGTACAGAAAGTAAGGACCTACGTTCATCAAATTGTCTTTACATTAAGTGACGGCAGAAGAATTATCATTGAACTTTTCAAAGGTAAGCTTAAATAGTAAATGCAATACTTAAATGCAGTGATCAATGTGGAGACAATAAATGCAGTGATCAATGTGGAGACTCACTAATCATTATCATATACCAAGTTAAATTAGTTAATTTTACGATATATCAATCCTTTTTTTGGTTACTTAACATCAAATTTTGCATGCGGCACCCACTGAGTATCGAACTTGCTTCTCGAAAATAATGGTCATCCGGCTTAGATTCACTATTACTCAAAGCCAAGTTTGGCTGGTTATACCTGTCAATCTTTGCTGGGATATTTCATATCTAATTCTGTATGTGGGGCTCAGTGTGTATGGTACTCACCGCTAGGATATAATGCCTAATAAGTCTAGCCTCGCTAGGCATTACACGAAGCTGAGGCGGCTACGTAATGAACAAAAACAAAATGAATGATAATTTAATAAAGTTGTGAATTTGTGTCAAAATGAATCAATTATTAATAGTAAACCAACACATCTTTTAAATTTAGACCTAACGAAAGTGAACTCATAAAAATCCTGAAAAGCAAATTTCTGCTCAGAAAATGAGACAAAACGCGGAATTAAGTTGGAGAAAATATCGTATCAAATATCGTATCAAAGACAAAGACGGGAAAACTGCATTGATAGAATTTAAAAGCAGCAGAAGTCGAATATTTGTGGATAAAGCTAAAAAACAGTAGAGGATTAGTTAGTAAGATTCAGTGTATAATAGCAGTGAAAAGTCTCCCTCAAGAGGAAGAAAAATAAGACCGGAGGACACAACATACACACCTTTCAAACAAAAAGTAAGACAAGAAATAATCGCTATATAACTGAAAACCTAAAATTTGATTTCAAAAATAAATAAAAAATCCCTAAAATGAAAAGAAAATCTGAACCGAGAACAGACATTGCAGATTTCAGGTAAGAACACTCAAGCTGCCACTAAAGAACATTGGGTTAACTTCTCTCAAATATGATCACGATATGAGATAAGCACCAATTATATCTGTCTCGAGAATTTATTCTGCCGCCGTGAACAGGCTAAGACCGATTTATAGATTCTGTCAATGGCGGCTGGTTTACTGGATGCAGAATGGCCGTAAGTGAGTAAAGTGCGTCACGGAATGATGATTTTACAGACTTACAAGCAGTTATACTTAAGCCTGCAAATGCTAACCCCTGGATAGTGACTCCTTGCGACTTCGCTTTCCACTGACATGAAATTGAATGTTTATATTGAATCAATTGCTAGGTCTGCAGTTAGGAAAGTTGGTACACAGTATCGTGCTAGACAATTTTTTTCTGACCAGAATCTACCTTACACATTTATAAGTCTTCCATTTGTCTGTGCATTGAATATTGCTGCCACATTTCGTCTGGTGCTCCTGTTGCATATTCAGAAATCCCTGATCACATAAAAAAAGTATCTGCAATGTTATGGGTCTTCATCTGGCTAGTTGTCTTCAGTCATTTTCCACCCGTGTAACGTAGGTTCTTAGCGAATTTTCTATAAATATATTCAGGCTAATTGTTTATCCATATTTGTATCTCGACTATACGAATTTAAGTGCAGTTCTAGATTGGCAGGAAGGTCTTAGAAATTTACAGTTGAAGTGGCTAAATGTAACCATAAGTTCTATGCTAACAGTTTCTTCTATCGCACTTCTCCCTTGTGGAACCCTCTTCCTGTTTCTTGCTTCTCAGTCAACTTTAATCTTCAAAAGTTTAAATTCAATATCAAACGTTGTCGTCTGTCTTTTTAATATTTTTTTATATTATCCTTAATAATTATTTTCTCAGATTATTTCACTCTCAGAAAACCTTTTAGTCCTAACAGTTTATCGTCTTGATTTGGCAGTGAAATAATAAAAAGAGGAATGTTAGGAAATGTCTGTCTGTTGTGAGAAATGCCAAAACATTTTTTTCAGGAATATCGGTCTTAAAATAAGTTGAAGAACAATGTTTACTTCAATATAAATATTCTACGCGATATTGTTCTGAAAAAACACACACACACACACACACACACACACACACACACACATATATATATATATATATATATATATATATATATATATATATATATATATATATATATATATTCAAACAGGTTTGGTTAAATAATTTAGATGTATTATGCCTATTCATTTTGGTTTTAATCTTTTCATATTGACGAATTAATTTCATGGTGGCTGTAGAGAATCGATCAAGAAAAATAAATTTTTCTTTGAAATAATTTTTATTTTCCCAGCTATTTTCAATCTCATCTGAGGCCATCTTTAGAGGGTTAAAAATCGGTGGATGTGTATACACTAACTGCGTAAATTCAAAATAAATTTTTCACTGTTCGTTTAAACTACAGCGTTTAAAAATGAAAATTGTCAGTTATGCAACGGATGTAACTTTTGTAATTTAAAAAAACAACAACAACAAAAGGAAAACATAATTATAATATTTTGATTTAGTATTTTATATAAAACTTCTACAAATATTACAGAACTTTATGCCTATACCGAAAATGGCGTATTGATTTTTAGCCGCAATTTTCTTAAATAAAAAGCTTCTAGAATGTTAAGTTTTTACTTATTATTATTTTGATGAAGTACTTATATATTTTCGACTATTATCTGTCTAAACTGTGAATGTGGACATCAGTGTTCCTTTAAATGTTCTGAGATAGAACTATGATCATTCAAATGAAACGTAAGACGACTCGTCAATATATATATAATAATAATAAGACTTAAATACTAATATCCCATGGTCATAATTTATTGCACTGGAATCGTAAATACGAGCCAATTCATCTGACCTACAATATACACATATATATGTATGTGTATGTATGTATATATATATATATATATATTTATATATTTTAGATATATGATTGAATATGTATGTGTATATTTACCACTACTATTATCTATCTATCTATATATATATATATATATATATATATATATATATATATATATATATATATATATATATATTATAATAAAGAAAAAAGAAACAGTAAGATAAATAATCTGGTGTTCTTATTAATATTTTATTTTTACAAAACAGTGCTCAATGCAAATCTACAGAGCATAAATATTATAAATTTACTCACTTTTAAATAAGTAAATTTATAATATATATACATACATATATATATATGTGTGTGTGTGTGTGTGTGTGTGTGTGTGTGTGCAAATATAGAAAAGTAGGAAAGAAGCGTTAGGTTAATAATCCAAAGATCTTTAGTATTTTTGTTTTTATTATAAAAAAATGAAGAAGCAGTGCTCAATACATAAGTAGATGCCTTCTTGGACTAATGTTCTCGACTGACATGAAGTGGAAAGACTATATTTAACACATTGCTCGGTAAGTTGCCAGGAAGGCTGGTTCACTGTGGTATCCAAGATGTCTTTTTCTCAGTAGAGTCTATCTTACATATCTATACACCTATGCTTAGAATGCTGCTGTCACATATTGTCAGGTTCTCCTGTTATCTATCTGCAACTCATTGAATCAGAATCAGTAATGTCATTGGTTTCGATATGGCGTATCGGCATTAGTCACTTTCCCTTCGCCGTAAGGTTGCCTCCCTTTGTCTTTTCAATAAATGCTTTTTCATGGTATTTGTTCGGAGGAACTCTTTGCTATGGTGCCTAGACTCGTCGAATTTAAGAAGAAGTCTAACCAATATACATTTGAACTGGCTAAATCGAACCGTCAATTCTATTCTCATAGTTTCTTTCTCGGACTTCTCGCTTGTGAAACTCCCTTCTAGCCAATCTTAATCTGCAAAAAATTAGATGCAATCTGCTGTCTTAGCTTCCTAGTAATGTTCCCGGTTTGAATTCTTTACACTCAGTAACCCCTTGATATAAATATATACGACTGGGTATATATATATATATATATATATATATATATATATATATATATATATATAGTATCATCGAATACCAGTTAGTTACATATATATATATATATATATATATATATATATATATATATATATATATATAGATAGATAGATATAGATATGTATATAAAAAAATTTGATAGTTGCCGCATGCTTAATATAAAATTGATTTTGATGATTCGCCTGTTTAACACATTAATAGCCTTTAACATTTAACAGATTAATATATTTGAATTTATGATTAGCGGTAAACAAAATTGGAAGAATATATAAAAATATTAATATAAAAAATAGAAAATATTTAAATGAGTTAAATCTCAAATTAATTAAGTAATTTAAAAGTAAATAGTCGATAAGTTGACATATTGCGTATTATATGATACTTGGAAATTTGCAATAATGACGAAATAATATAATAATATAATCATATATATATATATATATATATATATATATATATATATATGTCTGTGTGTGTATGGACATATAAATATTTTCTATTTTAAAAATATGGCTCCATCGCTACATATGAATTACGGAGTTTCAAAACAGAAACGAAAAATTTTCAATTTAATTATAAAATTAAATTTAAAATCCATAGCTCCATTACATTCTCAAGGGTTTTTTTTTTTTTTTTAATAACCTTTTTTTTAATAACACATTTACTTCATTTATAAGCACAGGCCATCTTAACATTTTAAATAGTTAAGGTTACAGAAAAGCCAATCATTTTGATAAGGGGTGGTTGGTTTTTAAATTCCCTAGACAATTTATTAACAATCTCCTCAGATGTCTATGTGCTGTAATTTTTTCCCGTCTAGCTCGTTTCGCACTGGGGGCAAACTTTCGTATCTTTTCTCCTCGCTCCAGCCATCGGTGTAAGTCGAGTCTCCAGCGTGATTGATCGTAAAGCGACATCTTCCTGCCTCTTGATGTCCATGTCCATTGAACCTCATGTCACTTTTTAGACGTCTTTGAAGCGAAGATGGTCACCGTCGTGCCCTCTCGCCGGTGGCCAATACCGCATAGAAAATGTATACATACAGAACTAACAACATGCAAAGAAAAATTCAGTATTTTGGAAGCCATTATAATACATTGAGGGAAAAAAAATGCATTTCTCAATAGGACATCGTATATTGGATCAACTCAGGTCCATAAACATGAGTGATTTTTAACGCTAACATGATAAATATCCTTGAGCATCCCTATGGTGAAAGTCCAATATCGGGGATTTTCACCACTTATTAAAAGGGAAATTGTTTCTAGGTCCAAGGCTTTTAACGAGAAAAGCGACAATTGTTGTCTTTGTTTAGCTGAAAAAAGTAGGTATTGTAAAAATTAAACATCCCTAAATTATTGAATTAGAGGAATGTATTAATAACTTGTTGCAGACATTTAAAAAAATCTACTTAAATGCACTACACCAAATTAATTTAAAACCGTTATTAATTCTTTTCTACCCATTTTTTTAATATTTACCCATTTTGTTATGTATCATTTTTTGCCATTATTTCTTGGTCATTATAATTATCCACATTTGACCATTATTATTTCCTCCCTGTAACATTAAATTTAATCACATCAGCGTATTATTAGCGATGTATAATTTGATTCAAATCTTTAAAAAAATCATTTTTAATTCTGCACCCGAAGATTGTGTCGTGGATGAAACTCAGAGTAATGACAGAGGTGTGAGATACTATCCTTATTTATTAATGTATATAGATTTTTTACTCTGTTTCATTAAATTTCGTTAAGTGTTTCGTTATGCTCTGCAATATATATATATATATATATATATATATATATATATATAGATAGATAGATAGATAGATAGATAGATATGGATATATAGTAAGAACATTGCAACATATCGCACATACATTGCAGGGGTTAACGAAGCACTTAACTTTATATATATATATATATATATATATATATATATATATATATATATATATATATATTGTTTATATAATCGCGGTTTATAAATATACAATCATTACCCTCCATTGTTGAAACAGCCTGTCAACTCTGAGTGGTTTCATAACTTATATATATATATATATATATATAGATAGATAGATAGATAGATAGATAGATAGATAGATAGATACCTACACTCATAAATATACTGGTTTAAATTTGTCTATGAAGTTTATGACACACACACACACACACACACATATATATATATATATATATATATATATAGTTTTATTTATTGACAATTATCGTGATTCACAGAGTTTATTTTAACATGTGACAACTATTGTCGCAATGAAAACTAAAAATATAATTGATATTTGCTGAAACTCGGCAATAAAAAAAGAATTACGTAAAATAAGTAAAGTAGCTTAAAATAAGAGATTATCTTCTTAAGATTGAATATTAGGAATTTTAGGATCGTTGGGAAATTACGAGAGCTTTTTCCAATCCCGCGTTATTCGTTCCTACTTGCCGTTTGGCTTTACAAGAGTTGGTAGAAAGTGAAAGAAAATCAGAGTAAAAGAAGGTGATGAATAAGCGAATTTCTTCACGGTGTTTGTTTCAACTTGCCATGACCTTCTACTTCGACATATATTGAATGAGTCCTGCAGAATCCAGTTATGTAACTGCAACCGACTGCCTTTGAATCAGTTATAATTTCGTGTGACGCCTTCTGTAGCATGTCCGTCATGCGTAGCCCTCTTCATTTGCTAGTTAGACCGGTAAGATCTGTTGTTATCACCACCCGTTTGTTTCATGTTGGGGTGATTTGCGTTGTTCGCGCTTTGTCTGGGACAAGGGTGTCTCTACCAGCAGGAGTTTAGAACTACCGACAGCATTGTTCTTCGAGACATTGTATCACGGAAGCCCCTTCGCCACAGCAAAAAGTTACCATCAGATGATGTATATATATATATATATATATATATATATATATATGTGTGTGTGTGTGTGTGTGTGTGTGTGTGTGTGTGCGTGTGTGTGTGTGTGTGTATGTACGTATGTGTGTGTGTGTGTGAAAGAGAGAAAATTGTATTAATATATTTTTTATATTCTTTATCTTCTATTTCTCGTTTTCTTTCTTTCTTTCTTTCTTTGTTTCCTCACTTCTCACTCCCTTTTCTCGTATAAACGTTTTTTCAATTGTTCTTTCATCTATTTGCTAATTTCTTTCTTTCTTTCTTTCTTTCTTTCTTTCTTTCTTTCTTTCTTTCTTTCTTTCTTTCATTTTCTGTTTTAACTGCCACATTTTCACGTTCTTTCTTCATTTGTTCTTTTGTCTATTTCTTTCTTTCTTTCTTTCTTTCACTTTATTTCCTTTTTTATCTTTCATCTCCTGTGGACTTGCCTTGTTTTTATTTCTAATCGCCATCTTTTTTTTTCTTTTTCGCCAATACCTCTCTTGATCACTCTTTCTTTATTTCTTTCTTTCTTTCTTTCTTTCTTTCTTTCTTTCTTTCTTTCTTTCTTTCTGTCATTACCCCTCTTGCTTTCTCTCCCTACTCTCCCTCTGTCTTTCATAATGTTCCGATTCTAATCAGCGTTTTAAAATCTTTTTCCTCCGCCCACGCTTTTTCCCGCGAAATTATTGCCATTTTCGTTATGTTTCATTTTTTCTTTCTTTTCAATTTTTTTTCTTTTCTTTCCTTTCTTTTTCATTTTTTTCTTTCTCTTTTCTGTTAATATTCCTTTTTTTATTATTTTTTTATTTTACCACACTATCTCTCACTCACCGTCTTTCCTCCTCCCCCCTCTCTCTCTCTCTCTCTCTCTCTCTCTATCTCTCTTTTTTTTTCTCTCTAAATCTTCCGATTCTAATCAACGTGTTTTAAAATCTTTTTTTCTCTGCACTCTCAAATTTTCTCACGAATTTGCTAATGTCGACTGGAAAAGTCAAGCACGCATGCCCGGATATTAAAGCCGTGTCCCTAGTTTTTCGTTCTTCTCTTTGTCCTTTACAGAGTTTTACTTTGTAAATGTGCTGTGCCATTCATTAGACCCTCTTTGCTTGGAGATATCCCGACAAGTTTCACCCGGAAATTACTATCTGTTGATAGCTCACAACTTCTACAAAGAACTGAAGCTAATCACGCTTTATCTCCCGCCAAATGCCAGCTTTTAATGGAGGCATTGAATTTTCTAAGCACACACACTCACGTACGTACATGTAGCATGTAGATATAATTGTATATGTTTGCTAGCAATCCATCTCTGATATATGTCTCATTAAGATATCAAAATATTTTTTCCTTCCGAGCGATTTAGCAATTTTTTCAAGGATACTGATTATGGACAGAATTGAATAATGTCTACTCACACAATATACATACATATATATATATATATATATATATATATATATATATATTCATGAATTATTCACACAAAAAACAAATGCAAAGGTTAATGATTTAATTGGCGAGAAATCCATCGTCGCAAACAATTCAAATAATATACAAAAGCCTCCGAATCCGTTATGAATGAAATGATCCTTGTTTCTATAAATTTCTGCCGTATTAGTTCTTATTTTTACTACAAGCTTTCGTCTGTCCCTACAGACATCTTCAGGTATGGAATAGATGTTGTTCTTGTTTTTTTCTCTTAGTAATAAGAGGACAACGAAAATATATGTATTGTTGTATCCAAAAATGCTATTGGAAATGAGTTATTCTTTTTGGAGCGCGCAGTAGCAACGCTGAGTTTGATTTTAAATTTTTTACAGTTGTGCGTTCATGTACAAATATGGTGATATACGAAGTTTTACTGGTAAATTTTCTGTCAAAGTGGCATGAACTATATTGTTCAATAATTGCAGTAATGTCGTACTTATTATCGAAAGTCGCACTTGGATCAGTTATTTTAATTACAATAAACGTGCAATCAATTTACAAATTCATGAATTATTCACACAAAAAACAAATTCAAAGGTTAATGATTTAATTGGCGAGAAATCCATCGTCGCAAACAATTAAAATAATATACAAAAACCTCCGAATCCGTTATGAATGAAATGATCCTTGTTTCGATAAATTTCTGCTGTATTCGTTCTTATTTTTACTACAAGCTTTCGTCTGTTCCTATATATACATACATCAAGCGAAATTTTGGAACAGAGCTTACTTTAATTTAATTTAATTCAAATAATTATATTGAAGTTTTCGGCTCTTGTTTTGAAACATGAGACCTTCTATGTAGCGTGTTGTAATCATATTTTTAAATAAATAATTATATTTATGCTCTACTTTTGTATCGAGCGATATTTTTTAAAAATAATAACAAAAATACTAAAGAACTTTGGATTATTTACCTAACCAGTTCTTTCCTATTTTCTATATATTTTCACACACACACACACACACACACACACACACACACACACATATATATATATATATATATATATATATATATATATATATATGATTAAGATTTATCATATCAGCCAGGTACTACCTACCTAGGTTTCATCACATGGGATCATCAGGGATCAGTTCATTCTGATAATCCCATGTGGTGAAACCTAGGTAGGTAGGTACCTGACTCATTACCATTTATTTATTTTACTTTTGCTCTATTTAGTGCATTGAGCACTCCTCGTTTTAACTTATTACTCGCTGGGTTTTTCTTTCTTTGTGCCACAGATTAAAGATAATGGATGATTTCTTTCGCCCTGCTCGGAGGTTATTAGTATTTTTTTTTCCATTTTTTTTTTCGGATTCCAAATTATTCGAAAATTCTGCTATTCAGGTTTTTTCACACACCGAGTTTAAAAGATTGACATATATATATATATATATATATATATATATATATATATATATATATATATATATATATGACCGATCATTTTATCTTATTGCCTTTCAAGTACCTCTGTGTTTTCTAAGATACCATTCAATTCTTGCAGTTTTTACTCAGTCACCCCTCTTCTCAAACATTTTCTTTAAAAAACAGCCTCTCCCATTTACACCCCACGTATTTGTTTACCTCTAATATTTGCTTGAATTGCCAACGAATAATTAATGAACTGATCGTTCCGAAGAAATTTAACGAAAAATATTGAGTGAATTTCTGTTTTGTGCCCGTTTAATTCCTGCTCGCCTTGCAAATATTGCCCGCCCTTTCGTTTGAAACCTGTGTCATCTCAGTATATTTATTTGCCGGTTGCATTATTGTGGGAGGACAACGAAAAATATTCTTAAAATATATCAAAGAAAATAGAAAAATAAAATAGGACAAAATAATAAACAATATCCCGGTTCTTCTATTAAGTGTAATAATGATGTTTCGTCCCTACACCACAGTAAATATAAGAAAACTGTGAAAAAATAAAAGAATTCTTTCCTATGCAAACTTCTATTCCAGCATTTTACGTTTCGTTTATAGAGTTTCACATTCCAGTAGAGATACAAGAAATCTAATTCTAACAAAATCCTTTATTTATGCAAATTAAAAACTTGCAGAAACTGGATATTTTATGATGAAAATATATCA
>CAHIKZ030001724.1:387500-415000 GCA_903632075.3 Acanthosepion pharaonis
CAACTACCTGACTGCAATTTAACTTCACCGACCTCGTACCATGGAACTCTTTATAGGATTGTGTGACGTCACCCCGGGGTCGCTGCGCCAATCGTGACGTCTGCCTGACCGCGCCCGCCGTGCTGTCCTGGTCGTGGCGCCAGTTGTGACGTCACCCCGTCTGTCTCCGCGCCGTCGCCGTCCTATCCTGTCCTGTGACGACCAATGTGACTTGGTATCGGTGGTGTGAGTCTAAGTCGTTCTTCAAAAATAAATTGTTCTTGGTTAGAAGTTGAGGTCGTGATTTGCGTGGAATCTTTCAGTCAGGTTCCTGCGACCAATGTGACTTGGTATTGTGACGTTCTAACCTTTTGCTGATTCGGATGGGAATCTGGTTAGATTCGGCATCAGCCTTGTCGTTCCCAGCTCGCCTCCAACGTCTGGTTACCGAAGTAACTGTTTTGATCTCTAGTCTAACCTACCCACGTTGTGATTTGATATTAGGTAGACAAAATCAATCAGTCGCCGGGCCGTAATGCAAGCTGAGTCCGGACAAGGGCAACACCGCACAAGTATATGTAAAAGAAAATAAAGTAATAACTCGAAAAGTTCAAATGTGTTAAAAAAGTATAACAATATTTTATATCTGGTTGCTGAATACAGGACTGCGTCTTCTTCCCAACCCGCTATATGGATTCGTGACACTTTGTGTTTGTTAGGCGAGTCTTAACATCTTAAGTTGTTTGTTCTTTAAGAAACTGGTTCTTAGTGCATCTTCAGGCGATATTCGTAAAACTTGTTTTGGTGGTATGAGTCTAAGTCGTTCTTCAAAAATAAATTGTTCTTGGTTAGAAGTTGAGGTCGTGATTTGTGTGGAATCTTTCAGTCAGGTTCCTGCGAGGCGGGCCCAACTCAATTCAACTCAACTGCGAACTGCGAACATAACTCAACTGCGAACTGCGAACATAACTCAACTGCGAACTTAACTCAACTTCGAACTTCCCTGCCGCAACTCGTTGCGACTCTACTTATATGGACGTCGACCAAAAGCTTGTCGAGGCTTGAGGTTCCTTGATAATTCTAAATCCACAATCCACTTCTTTGTTTTCGGTCAGGAAAATTTATGATTTTCCATTTTTGGAAGTCTTTCGTCCTCCCACCTTCTTCTGTTCTCATATTGGTATCTCACCCTACCCGCAGAGGGTGTCAACGAGTTTCCCCTCTCTCTCACAGTGGCATCTCATACCGATCCCTTCAAGGGGTGTCAACAGGCCTCCCCTCCTACTTCACATGATTACCTTCGCCCAACGCTCACGCCAGCATTCAGCCAATGGGTGCCCAGCAGTGTGGGTGTGGCCAGACTAGCCTCGGTTTAAAAAATCTTGCTCAAAAAAAAAAAATTATCGTCTTTTTTTTTTCTTTTCTTTCTCTTTCTTCTTCTCGACAATAAGTCCTTAGACTCGTAGTGTCGTCTCTTAATCTCAATTTTATCTGAATGTCACCTGGAATTCGTCACTCGGGACCTTCGCCAAACAAGTGAGTGGCCATCCGGCGAGATCCACATTCTGGCGTTAATTATTCGTTCTGGTAAAATAATTTTCCTATCGTGGCCAGATTCGGCATAAAACTGATGTCTTTTCCAAACGACATCTTCGTAGATAGCTAATGGTCAATCTTTTGTTTTTGTAATTCTGCGGTTGATCTAACAGACATTTTTCTGCGACCCAGTTAATTTTTATCTCTTTAGAATTCTGTTTCGCAGGCGACTTTACCAACCTGGAATTTATCATTATCGTTGTCACGGCAGACTGCTGTCGTTTATTCGGTGATCGTCATAAATCAAATTAAAATCTGTGTTTTACTTTCTCGACAAAGGAAATAGAATCTTACCCCTTTTCCTTGTCAGAAAAATAACACACTTAGTGTCCTGTTCGGGATCGCTTCTTATCACCTAAATTTAATTCTCGCCTTTTTTTCTTCTTTCTTTCTAGCAACCTAAATAGTGTCACAATTGGACGAGTTAATAGAGTCACCGGGAATGTACGCTTTACTCCACAACAAAACAAATATTATTTTACACTCAATGGCAAATTTATTTGAATTTTTAGAGCTGTGTTTGAAGGTTATTGCTTTTCTTCGCTTTTTACACACTTTACCCCACTACACTATCTTGCACCTCCATTACGACCCATTTAAAGAAGTCAGGAGACCTATCAACCTCCGCAACATAATAGTAGAAAACATCAAAACACTCGTCTAACTGTAGAAAACGCTTGCAAATTATGGAAGCCTTCATAATAAACAAAAAGAAGAATGCATCTCTTAATAATATCAATTAGAAACACGACCACAATACGCTAAATATGTACTGCAAATAAAACATTTTTATTGCTATAAAATAATCTGCATATTCAAACAAGCTAAATGACATACTTGATAATAACTAAGAGATTGGCTGGGCGCAAAGGTCATTTGAAAAGTTCTTACACACTCTATATGCAGAAAAGAAATCACTTGTACTAATGCAAGAAAAATAGAACCAAAAGCTTAATCACATTGCTTTATCAGTCGTCTACAACCTGTAAAACTAGGAATTGCTGCTCTAATAGACAGTTAAATACCTATAAATATATAATATCGCCCATTGCGTGTTGGTGTTAATAAAATATTGCTCGATGCAGTATAACAGAACTATGAACTATATATTAATAAATATACATATATTTCCCCACTTGTAGGACGACTCGGAGTTTCATGCACAACGCAATCTTCAGGTGCTGAGTTAGGATCCAATTATATATATATATATATATATATATATATATATATATATATATATATATATATATATATTTGATAAGTTTGATAAGATATCCTTTGATATATATAAGTTTATATGTACTGCGGTTAATTATTTTATTTAATTTTTCTTATGTCTATGGCTATATTTGTGTACCTAGACCGACAGAATGAACTCTTCCTTACGCTATATATACTACGCCTCTCAAGAGAGACTAAGACGGTATTGAATCGAATTCGAACTCTCTGCTTTGGCAGAGAGGAACCTGACGAAGCTTTGCCGAAGGGCAAAGTTTCGTCCGGGAGGTAGAGGCCCTGAACCCGTCTAGGCGGGTTCAGGCTATATGTTGGCCGAGCCTACGGACTCGGAGAAACCCACGTTAAACTCAGCCTTGTGTCACATACATTTCTCGTGGGGGTACTGTTAAATATCGGTATTGAATCGAGTCGAGCTGATAGTAGTTCACTCCCAACCAGTCTGACAGCCATACTAACACCTTCCACTTCTTGTATTATTTTTCGTGTTATATATTCTTTGTTATTTTTACTCTTGTGTTCCACGTTGTTCTTCCATGGTTCTAACCCTGGACTATAACAATTTCTGAGATAAGGTTTTATGTACACTACTTACATTATTCGGACTATTGTCCTCATCTTTGTTTCCATATTTATCACAACGTTTCGGCCGTTGTATGCTCCGGCCTTCTTCAGGTGGTTGGAATGTCGAACTTAACCCTTTATTTCGTTCGTATTGATCGCCTTTATCCACTTAAGGACACATGGCACAGTGGATAAAGGCGTTGGTTAGATCCAGTGACAGGACCCAAAGAGGTGTGAGTTCAATACCTGGTTAAGGCAGTGGAGACCTCGGAGAGGGGAATTAACAGGAAATAACTGATAACTGACATCCATTAGACATGGCACGTGGAACTAGAACAGTTTTCTTGTGTCCTTATCCCTTATGAACACGGCCACAATTTGCTGATCATGTTTGGAAAATAGAACATACATATATCTCTAGATACACACATGAAAAAAATCCATACATTCAGTTAAAATTAAATATAAAATTATCCTTGATAATGGCTAAAAAGCTAGCCGAAAACGCCCGGACATACAGAACAGGCAAAGAATTTCGTCATGCTTTAATTATAAGACTACAAGAAAAGTAACATAAAACTTTACCGCTGTATCTTGTCAGTTGTTTGTAACGAAACTTTTGAGTGTATATATATATATATATATATATATATATATATATATATATATATATATGATTCTAGCTAGAGGCAACTGAACGTCTACTCACACTGATGAGCTGTGATACAGCGAAACAGTCTGTCCGTGGATGGCAATATATATGCTCCTGAAAAAATTATTTCGGTTGAGCTCTCTGGGGAAGAAGTGTGACTATTACGGCTAATAATGCAAGACTCTTTGATAAATCGAATCGAGTTCTCTCAGTCACTGTGTGTTTATCTAAAAATAAATACGCTTAAATTCAGCTTCATCCCTGCCATGCGCCAATGGCTTAGTGGTAGAATTTCCGATAGATGCCAATCCAGTCGGATTTCGATAGTCGGGTTTCGATCCTAGCTAGAGGCAACCGGACGTCTAGCCACACTGATGAGCTGTGATACAGCGATACAGTTTGTCTGTAGTTAACAATATATATATATATATATATATATATATATATATATATATATATATATATATGTGTGTGTGTGTGTGTGTATCTGTTTGTGTGTTCGTGTGTGTATGTGTGTGCGTAAATGTGTATGTGTGTGTGACCAGAGAGTTTATCACATAACCTTGGTAAGAAATTATTTAGAAGCATTATTGTTGAGTCAAAAATAAAAGAACACTAATCTATTTATTGTATTTTGCATAACAGAAAGTAAAACTAGTGATTTTGGGGCAATGCTTAAGAAGTACGCGAATAAACACGCCTTCGCCAATAGGGCGCCCTCTAGTGTCGACAAATCAAAAAACCTATTGCCTGCCAGCTACACGCTGAGTCGTTTGCCAAGTTCAGTAAATAGGATACGCGAAAAAAAAAAAAGCGTAAATTGTTTGTTGGCTTAACTAATACTCTTCAAGACTCGAAGACGCCATTGAGACCCTCGGAAAAAAATCTCCTTTTTACAGTGTTTTTTTTCTTTCTTTCTTTTTTTTTTTTTTTTCCTTAATTTTTCGGTGTTGTCTTTCATGTAAATTCACCGTCTCCTTAAGGCGACCTCTTCATTTTCGAAAGAAGATTCTTTATTTTCTCTATGTTCTTCTTTAAATTTGCTAAAATAGTTCGTTGTTTTTAAATTTGTAGTTTTCTTTTTAGGTTTTTATTGGCTCATTTCCTTCAATCTATAAGTGATTCGTTTTGTTATTTGCTTTATATTTAAGTCGCTTATTTTTATTTTTACGGCTTCGTTTTCTTTTTTAACTCCTGCCTATTTTCTAACGAATTAATTCATTAGCTTTTCGCGATTGTTTTAATTTATAAATGTGTCGTGAATCTCAAATCAGATTTATAGGATATTTTGTTTTTATATTTAACCTAAACGAATCATTTTCAACTAAATTCGTTAAATGTTTATTTAGCATTATGACTATATATATATATATATATATATATATATATATATATATATATATATATTATAGAGTTCTAAATTTTGAAGTTAGCATGGGTTGTATTTGATAAAAGAGTGAAAAAAACTTACTCTTAGAATCATTGACAAAAAGAATGGAATCAGTTATCAAAGTTTGAGAAACTTTTGCAAAGTGTGCCAAGATGTGTGCTGCAGTATTCTAGGATATAGAAGGATAATTTGACGAGGGCAAAATTTAATCATGACATGATTTTTTTCTTTCTGTCCTAATAAAATTGTCAACAGAAAATAATGTCTTACTTTCTTTTAAGAATGTATAATAATTTTCTCTTAATTAAATTACAAAACAACTTTTTGGGGGCCAATTTAAAAAAAATTAACAGAGGTGGCCCCCAAATTTTAACCATCGTATATATATATATATATACATATATATATATATATATATATATATAACGGCAGAAATTTTTCGGCATTTTACTTCTGGCACTTAAAATAATCAAATGAAACACGTACAGTAAAATAGAAATTAATAAGAAAAGCTAGAATATGTAGATCATTAAATGACCCATGGTCTTTGTGCATACATGATAAACTGTATATTACAAAGTTTATAAAGAATAAAAATTTACTGAATCAGAGAAATGAAATAGCTATTTTTTGCCGTCATTGTCAATAATTTTCCTTAGATAATATTTAAAAATATAATTAAAAAAAGGGAGCTGGTAATATACATACTTATATTTGATATGAAAAAATAATTTTAATTAAGGTAAGTAATTCTATTAAATTTACTTGTTTTTAAAAAGAAATATAGTCTATTAGTAACTGAGAGTAAAAATATTTTAAAATTGTAGTTAAATAAAACGTATTCTAACACAAAGACCCCAAAAAAGAATCTTTAAGTATACAAGTAAAAAAAAAGAAAATGCAGAAAAACTTTTTGCCGTTAATAAAAAAAAAAAACCCAGACGACATGCATTTAACGGATGTCAGAATTCGTTGGAAAATACACCCCTACCTTCCCTAAACTTAACCGCTTTTTCGAACAGAACTCATACTTGATACAACAATAGTTAATAAAAATGAACACGCTACCGCCCCTGTCGAAATGATTGGATTTCTCAGTATCCTTGGAAACAGGAAATGATGAATTTATATGTGCGTTTAAAACTCAGTAAATTTAAAAATAAGTTATTCCAACATTTGCTTGAAGATGAAACGGAACTAATGCTTTTAATTTAATTATATAATTAATTTTAAAGTTTTTAGCTTCAATTTTTGAAACATGGTTATTACTGTATAGGTAACAACCATATTTTGAATCAATTCAATTCATATATATATATATATATATATATATATATATATATATATATATATATATATTGTGGTAAAATATACGAGAAAGTGGGAAAAATTTCTTGTGACGTGTAAAGGATGAAATGCGTCCAAAGAAAATTTTTACCATTTTTGCCATTTTTTGAGACATTTTCTCCAATGTAAAAAATATATATCGTTATCTCGAATATATATATATATATATATATATATATATATATATATAGTTAGGTACAGCAAAATAACAAATATATGATAAAATGCTTATACTTGTTTCGATCTCAGTCTTCAGAGCCTCACGAAAACAAACGTGTATAACTCTGCAATGTTTTACACAGAAGAAATCAAATAGGAGCGGACACACTCTTTCTATATGTAAACATATATATGCAGAATTGCTAACGTATATATATATATATATATATATATATATATATATACGTCGTATTAATATATTTTTCACTTGAATCATGTTTACTACCATGTTTCATAGTTATATAGATGCGACTACTCTTCAGAATAGAGTCATACAGTTTAGAGTAGTCGCATCTATGTAACTACGAAACATTGAAGTAAACAGGAGTTAAGTAAAAAATCTTTTATTAATTCTATTAATACTCTTTACTTATGTTCAATATTGAGCAATCTACCACAAAGGTCACTTGCCTTAAAATGTCTTAATAAGCAAACCACTAAAAAACCAGTCTTCTCCTATATATATATATATATATATATATATATATATATATATATATATATATATATATATATATATATACTTTAACAATCAGTATGTCAGTTTAATCCGCTGACTTCCTGAATTTTATGTTTACCTTTGTTTTATATTTACACGTGATCTGAGTACTTTTTAATACTTCTGTTTCCCGGTCTAATTCAAAGAAAAGGGTTAATGGCCTTATTATAAGGGTTAATGATTCTAATTATAATATATATATATATATATATATATATATATATATATATATATATATATATATATATATATATGCACACACACACATATATATATATATATATATATATATTTTGAAAACTTGTTATTCCGTAAGTGGGCTGTCTTTTCTTAATATATATATATATATATATATATATATATATATATATACAAACACACGCACGCACGCACACACACACACACACACATACACACACACACACACACGTATATATATATATATATATATATATATATATTTAAGTTATGAAAAACTTGGTAATCCGTCAGTGGACTGTTTTTCTTTAAAATACATACAAATATATATATATATATATATATATATATATATATATATATATATATATATATACGGACAAATGTTACACCTTGATCGCAAATCGATGACCAATGAGTAAAGCAAAGCGTAGCTCGTGTAGCACGTGATGGTCAATCAATAAATGCCGAATCTTTCTTAACGGAAAAAACGCCTCCGATTGCATCTAACAATACTTCGAAGCAAGGAGAAATTCTGTAATAATCTCAGTAGATATAAAATGTTGCCGATTCATCTGCAATCAAAGCTATTTCCCATTTACCAATAATTTTTATTATTCGAAAAATTGGAATACCAATCGTTTCTCTTTTGACTGAGACCATAGCTTGTGCCTACGTAGAGTTTCTTGAAGCTGGTCTTTTCTATAATATTTTATCTTAGCAATCAACACACTTCCTATATATTGATTACGCTCTATTAATATATCCCCTCAAATCAACAATAACTATTATTGTAGATAACTAATGACAGTTGAACATGCGATAAAATACACCCACAAAACAGAAACACATAACACTTTGCATTTCATAGATATTAGGTTACAAGATACTGATATTCACGTTCGCACATCAGCTAAAAAATATGATCTCATAAATTTATATTCTCACCATAATGACAAAATAATTTGCGGAATAATTAACGGATTATATTTAAGGATCATTCAGAATTTGTTCACCTCCATATTTTATATGAAGAAGAGAAATAAGTTGAAAATACAGTTCAGCTCTTCTAATATTATATTTATTTCATATTCAACATAGAACAAAAACCTAGTAAGATATTACAAAATAAATGAGTGGCCATTCCGACAAAAAAAAAACGAAGAAAAGTATATTATTCTACTTACAAACTATCACAACTACAATTTATCTCAGCTTAATATAAAAATTGTTATAGCTACCACTAAAACGATAAAAGACTAACTTAATAAAAAACTACACAATAATAAGATAAAACTTGAATTTAACCTGTAATAGTTGCCACAAGTAATTCATTGAATAAACCTCGAGAAATTATATGATCGTTTACAAAACAACACACTCAACGTATTTGATGCTCAATAAATTTAAAAACATGCATATATATATATATAATCGACTCTCCCGTCGAGATTCGACGTATGAGGGTCAAGCAGATCAGTTTCCAGGAAACTGACAGCCCGACAACAGCACATGAGATTTGATTATCGTACTGAAGGCCTCGTGCAGGACCATCCACACTTTTTGAAAGGCCGAATACAGAGACCTGGTGCACTACGTGCCACAAGATTCCCAAACGACCCTCGGGAGGTTTTGAATTCAGAGTTGTCCATCCAAGGCTATAGAAACCAGTCTGCCCTGCTATTTTACCCATAGCTGGAGGCAGAGGAAGTGAATTCATACCTTTCCCATGGGTATTAGCACGTAAGTGAATGTAATGGATTCGACTGGAATTCGAACTCAGCTCTGCGATTCCTCAATCCAAGCCACTATCCATTACTCCACCGTGCCTCCATCTCTCTCTCTCTCTCTCTCTCTCTCTCTCTCTATATATATATATATATATATATATATATATATATATATATATATATATATATATATATATATATATATATATATATTAAACGAATTTGCGACTAGGTCAGCATCACTGCCCCACACTTTCACTGTCGAAGCGATTAAATGTAGCCGTTTTTTCTCCTCAAATATCTTCATATCTTGCGCTTCCTGTCTGTGCAGAATCTCTTGTTCTTACTTGATTTCCTGATGGCCATAATCTTCAACTTCAAATGCAATGTCAATTGACATCTCCAGATGCCTTTTATCTATTCCTCATCCTTCTCTTCATCCTTTCCTCTTTCACGCTTCTTTACGCTTGCTTCTACATTCTGTAACCCCTTGCGTTCTAGTGGCACTCCTGCCTTGCTTGGGTGAAAACCTTTTAAATATATATATATATATATATATATATATATATATATATATATATATATATATATATATTTCATTTAAAAGGTGCAAATATAATTTATAAATTCATGAAAAAAACATACAAAAAACAAATATGTATTTAAATGGCGAGCTGTATATGAATGATACGATCCCCGTTTATAAATTCCAGTTGCATAAGGTCTTTTTAATTTTTACAAGCTTTCGTCTGTTCCTACAGACATCCTCAGGTATGGAAGTAGATTTTGTCCTTGTTTTTACTTCTCAGTAATAAGAGGACAACGAAAATAGAGATGTAATCCGATAAATGCTATGAGAAATGTGTTATTGTTTTATACAAAAACGCACAAATTCAAACTCAGCGTTGCGACGGCACGTTCTAAAACAATAACACAAATGTACCATGAATGATGCAGAAATTATTACAACTTCTATTCATTTTTGCCTTAAGTATATTCCTTTTTTCTTTTTCCCTTTTAATGAAAACTGAACAAAATTTTCACATAAGGAATCCAGTTTTAATTAAAAAAAAATATTAATTTATTAAGGAGAAAATATAAAGAAAGTGATCTAATGTCTGAGTTTTCCATGATCAATTTGCGTCCAGGTTACCATCGCTTTTACCTTAACGCATACATATCTAGATAACTTCTCAGCGGTTTCGGTTTTCCGTTCGTATTATTAAGTAATATGTATATTAGTACTTATGCCAATGTCTCTCTTTCTCTCTCCCTCCTTCTTTCTTTCTCTCTCTCTCTCTCTACATATATATATATATATATATATATATATATATATGTATATGTATATGCAGACACACACACATTGCGTATGGATGCATCTTTGCTCTCAATACATGGCCAACGTACACGCGTTTGATGCAATCGATGCAGATCTGGTTACAAAGAAAAGACACATTCATATTGTCTCTGTATGCGTGGATGATAGTTAACAATGTAGATGTATGAACGTAAAAAAAATGACTAGCAACTTGCAAAACAAACATATTTTTACTCACGCTCTAATACACAAGACTAATGATAGATACATGACCACAGAGACATGGCGGGAATACAAACGCAAGCATAAACCGATCGAATGCAGGATGTTGGGAAAGGGTGTCTGGTTTTCAAAACAAACATCAGTATCGAAGAAAAGCAGCAAAGGTTTTAAGCCAAGTCACCTATCTTTCTAACTCATTGGTGTGTACATGTTTAATGCTTAAGAAGTGCTGTGCGGTTCTACGGGTTATTGACCAATAATACAATATTGAATTTCTTATTTTATATTTTTTCTTGTTTATAAACCAGATCGTTTCTTGTTCTCTCTGTTATAGAGTAACTCCATCTTCTACTTTCACTTTCACTTCTACTTTCACTTCTACTTTCACTTTCACTTTCAGTCTTTTGGCTTCTTTTATGCTTTTGCTAGTTACTCTCACATCGTCCATGATTTTTCATATAGACGTTACAACCGTTTTATCTATATTTCTATCTGTAATATTGTATTTTATTCAATAGTGATTATCTATTACTTTACTTTTATTATAAATTTATGCGTTATATTCTTTATTACTTTCCCTTTATCGAATAATTTTAGGCTTCCACTGCCGATATCGATTGAGGCTACCCTTTCTATTTTATTCTGTTGTTCATAGTGACTTTATTTCTCGTTTGTATGGCTTACACATTCGATCGCCTTGCTCCACATATTCAAAATACAATTATTTATTACATTTAAATGTAATAGGCTTTTTTTTATAATATATACCGGAAACCTTTAGGTCGTTGTCCATTATGACTCTCCACAACTTCCTATCTTTCATAATTCATAGTAATGCTTGGCTTTCTAACTAACCTTCACACTTCCAGTTCTACCATCTATATATTCAAGCGCATGAGACAGGCTACTCTCTAAAGCCTTCTATTCCACTTGCCTTCGATATACCATAGCGTTCTTTTCTTATTATGTGTTCCAAAAAGTGCAATTGTCTCTTTATAATTTCATGTATAATTATGCTACTTGTTTCTGTGTGCATTAAAACTTCCTCGCTCCTCACATACACCGTCTATGGTATTCTAAACACGCTTGTGTAGAACCGCATTTATGTTCCCTCAAATTTTCAATTTATCTGCCTTCACGGCCATACAGGAAGATTGATGTTACATAGCAGTTTCAGAAATATTTCTTAGTAACGAAATTTTCCTGTTTATAAATACATTGTTTAGTTTTTTGGAAAGTATCTTTAGATAATACCATACGCCTTCGGATTTCGGAGCCATATTTTAAATCATCAGTTAAAACACTTCCCAGAGATATAAACATTTGTAGTTGATTGATGTTGCTATATCAAATTCATAGCAAAAAACTTGGGTTTTCTCTCTTACTGACAACCATACAGTTTCTTATTAATAAAAGTAGCTTCTTCGCTGAATTCTGAAAGTTGTTTTCCATCCACCTAAGGTAGCATCTTTGACTTCAAATGAGGTCATTTCAAACAATTATTGTAGCTTCTAATCTGTTGGATGCAATGTTTTGATTCAGCTGATTTACAATCCAAAAGTGAGAGCAATATCTCTGGTAGGCCTTCCAGCTGCATCTTTCCTTTGTTACAGTCCATCTCATCTTGTATATACTTGAATCTGAGAGCATTACAATGCTTACACTGAATGATCATTGATCAATCGATATATTTGGACGATTTGAATAGTCAGTGTCACAAGTGTATTGAAAGACTGGACAGCTTATAAAAGAGATATTCTTGTTAGCACTAACCTGCTTGTCTTTAATCAGGTGTCTCCAAAGATCTCGGTCTTCTGTTGTTTACAGCATCTGATTCTCTCCTTGATAACATCTGACTGTCATCCTCTACAGCACTTGATCATCTCTCCCTTGCTGTATCTGCTTCTCACCTTGATGAAGATTCCCTGTCATCTGCAGTACTTGACTTTCTCTTCCTTGAAATATCTGCTTTGATCCTTCCTTGCACCTTCTCTAATGTTTCAGATGCCATTGAGATTCTGCGATTTGCAGCATCTTCATGCCTCCTAGCTTCTCCTCGAGTGTTCCTTTTGCGTTTCTCTCTATATACCTTACAGATCTGGTTTTCGATTTTTCCATGACATTTTGATGAAATAAATTTGAATTCCTCAATTCACGTCAAGGAATCTCAAAACCTCACTTTAAACCAAACTCGGGTCCAATTCTAGCCAAAAGAAGGATATCCTACTTGGGCTGAAAATCACAATCCAGACCGAAAAATGAGTTCTTCTATCTCAAACTCTATGGAATTCAAATTGAGTTGTGTTCTTCAAATCACAAACTCTGAACTTCAAAACCTCACATCAAGAAACTTAACTTTGATTCTTTGGCATTTTGAATAGATGAAATCGGTTTCCTCAATTCAAAAAATATTTTGGAGATATTTTAAACTGAATTTAAAACAAAAATGTTAAAATTCACAAAGTTTTTGCGTTACTTTAAATTCAATATAAATTAAAAACTTTTCCAATTATTATTTTTTCAGTTATTTTAAGATTTGAAATTTAACTGTTTCTTCCTCATCCAGACAGCAACAGAAGGGCAGATTTTCAATCCCTAGATTGTCATGATTCCAAAAAGGTATATGTTTATGAAGAGCAAGTGTGGCCGAACTTAAAGGACACAGACCGACAGACAGAATTACCCGTTTATTTATTTAGAATATCGTTAGTCCTTTTTTTCAGCTTTCTTTTTTCCCTTTTTCTATCTCTGCCTGCTATCAGTAGACTATCATTTGCATATTTCATGTTCGTAAGATAGTCCCCATCGATAATAAACACTTGTCGCATACCATCTCTCTCCCTCGGGTATAGCTTCGTTGTATATTTGATATTAATCCGACTAACTGTACATTTATAGATTTTTCTCGTAATCATTGAATAGGTCAATTGCTTTTAGTATAACGTCGCATTTTGAAACGCTTGCACCTACTTGATGCTTGAAATTACGTTTGTTTACGAGACTGAGCTAGAGATTTGTTAGCTGGACATTCTACCAAAATTCAATCAAATGAGGTTTCATTTTATTTTTAATCTGTTCACTGAACAACATTTCAGCACACCCCTAGAAATATATTGATTTTGTTGTTCTAACAAGGGAGATAATTGCGTTTTCGTTTTTTTCTTTCCTTTTCTCTTTTTCTCTTTTTTCTTTTCAGTACATGATTATTACTTTTAATTCCCTTGCTATTTCTACTGTGTTTATGTCATCATTTCTTTCATTCTTTCATTCTTTCTCTCTTTCTTTTTTTCTTTCTTTATTTCTTTCTTTCGAATTTTCTTTCTTTCTTTTATTCTTTCTCATTAGGCTTCCTTCTTTTCTTTTTTTCATAATTTCTCATTTCTTCTTTTTTCCTGTTTCTTTCTTTCATTCCTATACTTTTTCATTCTTTTGCGTTGTTGTCATTCTTTTCTATTCTTTTCCTTCTTTCATTCTCACTCATTTTCCATCCTTTTCCCTTTTTTCATAATAAGGCGTTTTTATTCTTTTCTTTCTTTCTTATTATTTTCCTTCTTTCTTCTTCGTTTTCTATTCTTTTTCTTCTTTCCTTCTCATTAGTTTTCCTTTATTTTTCTTTATTCATTCTTTCTCGTTTATTTCATCTTTTCTTCCTTTCGTTCTTTTCCTTTTTGTTCTTTTTTGTTCATTCATTTCCTTGTCATTCATTTTCCATCCTTTGCCTTTCTTTATTCTATTTTCTTTCTTTCTTTCTTTCTTTCTTTCTTTCTTTCTTTCTTTCTTTCTTAATACCTCCCTTCTGTCTCCGCCTTTTCCCACTCTTTTCTTTCTTTCCTTCTTATTTCTTTTGCCTTCTTTTTTCATTCAATCTTTCTCATTTGTCCATCTTTTCTTTCTTTCTTTCTTTCTTTCTTTCTTTCTTTCTTTCTTTCTCATTACCTCCCTTCTGTCTCCGCCTTTTCCCACCCTTTTCTTTCTTTCCTTCTTATTTCTTTTGCCTTCTTTTTTCATTCAATCTTTCTCATTTGTCCATCTTTTCTTTCTTTCTTTCTTTCTTTCTTTCTTTCTTTCTTTCTTTCTTTCTTTCCTTCTTTTCATTCTTTTTGTTCAAACGTTTCCTTCTCATTGTTTTTCTGTTCTTTTTCCTACTTTCATTCTGATACTTTTTCATTCTTTTCTTTATTTTCCTTCTTTCATTGTTTCTCATTCTTTCTCCTTGTTTTTCAGTTTTTTCCTTCTTTCCTTCTCATTTTTTGTCTCTTCTTTCCTTTCTTTGCTTCTTTCGCATTCTTCTCCTTCTATTTATTTTTTCTTTTCTTTTTCATTCAGTGTGATTTATCATTCTTTCAATTTAGGCTTAGTTCTTTCTTTACGTATTCTCTTTCATTTTTCCTTTTCATTCATTTATTTTTCCTTTTCATTCATATAATTCATTCGTCTTTATTTTATCATTTACTTTTTATCCACCCAATCTCACCAGCAAATATTATTCTCCCTATTAGCATTCCTTATCTCTTTCTTTTTTATTCTTTTTCTCCTTCTTTCTGGCATTCAAGTGTTTTTGGGTTTTTTTTTGCCTATTTCATCTGTTTTTCTTGTAACGTTTTCCATCCATCCATTTCGCACCCTCATTCCAGCTTCCACGTTTTCAGTCAACGCCATTTTTCTGCTTTTTATTTATCATGTAATATCCATCAACGTAAGTGATAGCGATATGGAATGAATTTTCCTCGGAAAATCAATGTTCCGAACCGCTTGGGACAACCGGCTTCTGTAAGCAACCTCTAGTAATCCGAAATATGTTTCGGCTTTAAATAACCCACAAAGGGTTGATAAACCGTAAATAAAGAAAAAGACAGCACAGATCAATTAATCAATCGCTGTTCAGAGATCGCAAGTTACTACTGAACGATGCATATATTAGACGTACGAGTAAAGGTAATATAAGAAGCCGTAATGCTAATAGAGATATAATGTTTATAAGTTCTTACGGTCACATACTGTACACTCACCGAAGTTAAGCAATATCGTAACATCTCAGTACTTAGGTGGGTAAAAATACCTGATGATGCTTGGCTATATGTGTAGTATGATTTACTGCCATATCACATCGAGACATCGGTTCAGATCACCGAAGTTAAGCAACGTCGAGCCTGGTGAGTACATAAATACGTGACCATTTGAAAATACTGGAATCGTATGCTTGGCTATGAGGGTAGAATGGCTTACAAAGTTATATCACGTCGAAACACTGTATTTCTATACGATCATCAAAGTTAAGCAATGTTGAGCCTGGTCAGCATCTTGATGTGTGAGCGCTTGGAAATACCAGGTGCTTTGCTTACAACCATATCATGTCGAAACTGTGATCCCGTACGATCAACGAAGTTAAGCAACGTCGAGACTGATCGCTATCATGATGGGTGACCATTTCAAAATACCAGATTTTGTATGCTGGGCTCTGAGGATAGAATAACTTCCCGCCATATCACGTCGAAACATTGTGATCCTGTACGATCAACGATGTTAAGCAACGTCGAGCCTGATCGATATCTTGATGGGTAACCAATTGAAAATATCACATTTCGTCTGCTTGGTGATGAGGGTAGAATAACTTACAGCCATATCACGTCGAAACACTGTGTTCCTGTGCGATCAACGAAGTTAAGCAACGTTGAGCCTGGTCGGTATCTTGATGGGTGACCGCTTGGAAATAACAGATGGTGTATGCTTTGCTATAAGCGTATATATATATATATATATATATATATATATATATATATATATATATATATATATATATATATATAAGGCACGGTGGAGTAATGGATAGCGGCTTGGATTGGTTTTGAAACAAAATCCATTACATTCACTTATGTGCTTGGGAAAAGTGTGAATCCTCTTCTTCTCCCTCCAGTTATGGGTAAATAGCAGAACAGACTGGGTTCTATAGCCTTGGATGGCAACTGGTCTAGAAGGAGGACAACTCTGAATTCAAAACCTGCGGAGGGTCGTTTGGGAACCTTGTGGTCCGTGGTGCACCAGGTTCCCAAAGTGATAATCAAATCTTATGTGCTGTTGTCGGGCTGTCGTTTTCCTAGGAACTGATCTGCTTGACCTTCGTACGTCGAATTCGACGGGAGAGTGAGTATATATATATATATATATATATATATATATATATATAGCGCCAAAAGAATGGCCGTCGCTCATGGCTACAGTGATTCAATCTTAGAAAGCTATTAGGTACAGATGAGAGTTTAGATATTATTAGCAGTATAACCCGACATCGACCGGGTGTTTCATTATTTGGAATTTTTGCCGTTCAATTAGAGCGGTTTAAGTTTAAAGTCAGCCCACCCGAAAATCAATATTAGTAACAACATTTGGGTTCAACTGAGACACATTCCCAAATGGGTGGTGTTAACAATTTGAATGGGCGGGGGTAGCCCTGGACAATCTTGCAAGGAAGGAACCTCTTCCATGGACCGTCGTAATAATAATATACGATAATATTTATCTCTAATATAATTTTTCTATAATTCTAATAATCTTTTGCGGTAGATTTCAACACTCTAAATTGATTGTACGCTGTTTTTTTACAGACATTAAATTTTGCCTTTGATTTTTGCGCAGAGTGTAAAAAAAATCATTTTTTTTCGATTTTTTACCTTCAAGGTTGTAATTTTTTCCCGCCAATTTGGACTCAAAACCGGCACTGAAGAATTATCTATTAAACAAAAAAAACATTATAGTCATCGGATAAAAACTGTGGAAACAACATTCGATCACACACATACACATACACACACACCCACACACGTACATACATAAACACACATATTGATAATATATATACTGTAAGTTTAATAGAAGTATCGTGATGAAATCGTTGATAAAAAAATACGTTCATCACTAATTAATCATAGCTATGGATTGGATCGAAAGCTCAAGAAGGATTGAAATATAATATATATATATATATATATATATATATATATATATATATATATATATATATATATATATGAAGAAATATAGTCTTAAGTTGTGCTATATTTATGGGATAAGGTGCTCGATATCAGAGATAGAGCGTGTGTAAATATAAAAGTGAACATAGAAGTCAACACTTAGAGGTGACAGGCTGTTTCATGCTATATGCAATGGTCAGGCCACGTGTGCTGTTATTTTTTTCGGCTATTTATACATATACGGGTCAGTGGTGCATTGTGGGTAGTCTATTATGGCGGTTATTTTACCGGAAGTCGTTTATTTAAAAAAATTGTTTATATCACTTATTTAATAGTTTTTTTTTTGGGGGGGTGAGAATTTAATTAAAGCTATCTGTTCCGTTTTGGGGGTTGGTTGTTGTAGTTTTATTCTAAATATTATTTTCGCAGAAACAGTTTTTAATTTGTGTTTATTTGGGTTGATTATCTTTATTTGTTTTTTTCTAACGGTAACTTTATCGGGATTGGTTAGTTTATTTATTTACTTGGATGAATTTAGGTCAATTTATTTTACTTTTATATTTTCTTGTTTCGGTTTTCGATTTTTTAAGTAACGTAGTATTTATTTATTGTGTTTATTTTATTTATTTATTTTTTATCGTTATCAAACAGTTATAGCTATTTTTTTCGTCCGATTTTTTGCTTTTATTTTTTAGTCTAACTAATATTTTGGTCGTAATGATTTGCTACTTTGTTTATTATTTACTTTATTTATATGGGTTCGTTGTTTTGCTTTATTTTTTTTTATTTTTTGTTATGATTATTATTATTATTATTCTATTTCTTCTATTCCAATAGGTGTGATTTGGTAATTTGTTTGGATTAATTAATTTTGCTTTTTTATTGTTATTTTGTTTACTTGTTTATTTATTTGTTTTTATTTTATTTTTTCCGTTTTCAATTTTTTAAGTAACGTAGTAAAATTTGTTTTCATGTCTGCATTTTGAGATGAGCTCGGATCTTATATATATATATATATATATATATATATATATATATATATATATATATATATAAGAAGATAGATAAAAGAGTTTGGTGCAATACATGAATAATTCGATCTGACGATGTCATTTACGTACATGACTTTTAAAGGTTAATATTTTGGTGTTGTAACAGTTTGCCGTGCTGGGTGAAATTACCCCTAGTCCAGGCTACTCTAGTTTTAATATCATTATTTCAGATACTAAATTTCTTGAGCTATTATCGCTGGTTCCCAAACTGCATGAATTTAAACGTGCTACTAGATTGACATCTCAGTGTCCCACCCTTTCAAAACGGTTAAATGTAGCCGTCTCTTCTAGTCCAATAGCTTCATGTCTCGCACTCTTCCCGTATGTGAAACTCCCTTCCTCTTACTTGCTTCCCTGATAACTATTCAAATGCAATGTCAATCAATATCTTCCTATGCTTTGATCTAATTCCCCGTCCTTCTCTTCATCCTTTCCTCTATCACGCCTCTTTACTTTTTCGCCCACTCTCTGTAAATCCTTGTGTGCTTGTGTCAACTCCAGCCTTTTTTGGATAAAATGCTTAAAAAATCATACATATCTTTTAAGCCGTTGGCATTTACTAATTCTATATCGTATTTATTACGTCGATGATGATACTTTATCTATGAAAGTCTATTATTACATCTAACGATGCTGAGGTTTGGTTTGAATAGTGTGACGGCATATCACCATCAATGTGCATGCGTCGAACCTACATCCCCTAGGCTTAAACAAAGCCTGAATCCCACGTGGCCGGATCGGTTAAGTACATCAGCTCTAATAGCGGTTTCCTAATACGGATGCAGGTTTGAATCCTGCAGAAGGACGCATATTATCTGGCAAGATTTCTCGAATATTCAGGCCGGTAAATGTAATTAAATATCCATAGTGTTTTATTAAATAAACAGAGCATTTACAGGAATATGGGTAGCCATCTACAAATGGCGTTTAATCAAATAAATTAGAATATATCGGATTTAATCCATTTCATAAAATATATATTTGTATACACACACGCACATACACACACACGCACACACACAGAGATCTATCTACCTATCTCTCTCTCTCTCTCTCTCTCTCTCTCTATATATATATATATATATATATATGTATATATATATATATAGGCGAAACGATCCTATTCAAAACAAACAAAATACGATCGACAAGGTACTGCGGTTACTTTCCTTATTGTGCATTTGGGTACTGCAGTTACACTATATATATATATATATATATATATATATATATATATATAAGCATTATATATATATATATATATATATATATATATATATATAAGAATTCATATATATATATATATATATATAAATGCATTTTTTTTTTTAGTCTCTCTACATATATATGTTTACATATATAAAGAGAGCAGTTTCTCCTCTTTCAATGTTAAATTGCATATATATACACGTTTGTTCCGGTAAGGCTCTGAAGAGTGAGTATCAAAAGAGGTATACTTTTTTATTATATATATATATATATTTTTTTTTTCCGCATCTCCTTATACTGACTTTAATTTATAATCCGTGGTATTTCCACCTTATTTGTTGGTTATATATATATATATATATATATATTTTATTTCTATGTACGTTACATACCCTTTTCTTTTTTTATTATGCTATTTCATATAAATTCAATATTGTACTTATTGTATATTACAAATTTTTACTCTTTTCATGTTACCACGTATGTTCACTTACTTTTTCTTCGGTGATATCTTACGTCCCCTCAACAGACTAATTTTAGCAACTATACACATTTCTACAGTTACTGCAATATTCTTTTACTTTCACTTTCGCTTTCTCTGGTTCTTGTTTCGCTTTCACATTCTAATCAAATGATGTATGGTCGTCCTTAATGTGAACGCCAGTCGAATGAAGTATAATAGAAAAAAAATAAGAAGCGGGATGTTTTATTTATTGATTTATTTATTGTGTGGCGTTAACCTATTTGTGGTGTTTAGAATTAACCCTGTGGCCTCAGGAGGCGAAGACAACGCAGTTAGATGACCTGCAGGTTGTTTGCGCTTTACTCTACCGAAAAGCAAGTGCGCAAAGCAAAGGGAAATAAAAGAAAACGGACAGAAATGAAAGCCAACGGAAGCTCAGCAATTGATGTTAATGCTTGTCTAGCAAAATCAATGCAAGGCAATGACTGATGCATGCGAACATACCTCTCCTTATATATATATATATATATATATATATATATATATATATATATATATATATATCTGCGATGGAGTATTATGCATTATGTACACTATTTACACTGTTCGGGCAATAATCCTCATCTTTGTTGCCATATTTATCACAACGTTTCGGCCGTTGAACGCTCCGGTCTTTTTCAGGTGGTTGGAATGTTGAACTGAACCCTTTATTTCGCTCGCTGGGGTAGACTGTTCTTGTTCCACGTGCCAGGTCTAATTGATGTCACTTATCAGTTATCTCCTGTTAATTCCCCTCCCCAAGTTCTCCACCAGTGACAGGACCCAAAGAGTGTGAGTTCAATAACTGGTTAAGGAGGTAACCTGTGCCAAAATTACAAAAAGTCACACCACTTACCTGTATATTGAGATACTGGCCGTAATATATTTCTTTATGCATTGTCTAGGAAACAACCTACAGCACATACCAGTAGGCACCGTATCCTGTATCGGAATAACTTAAGGAACTTTATAATTCGTCACAGTAAAGTCAGCATTATATTCCTATAAAATATTAATACCCTAGTTTACACATCACACCAGGTAGTTTTTTGATAGTACTGCTAAAACACAGTACCACTCATACGCTATTTGCAGCTGCTGGACGCGATGTGTGCTGCAGCGCTAATAGAATCCTGAATGTGTGTTACTATTTTATATTAATTTCTGTGTTAATATGCCAAATATATTCACCAAACAAAGGTTTTAGCTGGATACACGGAAAGTTGTTTTACAGAGAATTATTAAGAGTGCTGCCCGACTTGTTTATAGACAGGTGGTAAAGGTTTACATTTTATATTCACCATATAAGTCGACACTTAATTTTGAAAATTTTCGGATAGAAATCCAAGGATAATTGTGAAAGAAGATTTAAGACTAAACCCATAAAAGATTGGACGACGACAGCTGCTTTCAAGTGCCTCTATGCAAAAAAAGAGTCTTGTTAGAGGGAAGCACATTTTGAAGAAGGTGCAGCGTGCCGCAGACAAAGAGCAAGAAGATTCCAGATCAAATAGATAGTTGAAGAAGGCTGCAGAACAGATGCCAGAAAAATGCAACACACACCGGCGGATACCATATTATTGTATTGGTATAACTTAGCGAACATTTAAAATTCACCAGGTCAACCGATAAACACATTAACATCAACTCCTATAAAATATTAATACCCTAGATTACACATCACATCAGGTATTTTTTTTTGTTTTATTTTAATATATATATAGTACTGCTACGTATCGTATGTTCTTGTAAAACACAGTATCCCTTATCCGTCATTGGCATCAGATGTTGGACGCAGTGTGTATTCTAGCGTTAATAGATTACTGAGTTTATGTTGCTGTATTATTTATTTATATTAATTTCTGTGTTATTATGCCAAAATATATTTGCAGCAATCTGGTGAACAGTAATTGTTAGGAGTGATATCCCACGTTGGTAAAGGTTTGCATTTTATACCCGCCATATAAGTCGACCACTAGGTTTGGAAAGGGTTTTCAGCTTGAAAACTCGACTTGTACGCCGCAGTTTACAGTATATATGTGCACGTGTGTGTATGCGCATGCGTGAAAAATTTGTTTCGTACACCAGCCAAAATAAATAAAGCTCATTTTGAAGAAGATGCATCGTGCCGCAGACAAAGTCTTCGTTTTGTCAGACGTGAGGGTTTTTCATTATGGCGACTGTGCTAAACTAACAAAATTGTGTAGTTTATTGTCACTTTATCAGAAAATATATCTGAAGGTATCAGAACAAATTTCAAACGAAAGAAGACAACTGGGGTTTGGGTTTTGGTTCCTGTTGCCTCTGATGGTTCAGTATTGCACTCGGGATTCATTGAAGAAAACAATTAGCAAAAGTTGCGGCTGGATATGTTGCCCTGAAGACAGAGCTCCTGCGTAAATGGCCATTTTGTCGCAGAATTCTTGCAGTTACAATTCTGTGGATTGTAAAACTGGTCTGATATCAATCCTATAAAAATTGGAGTGTGATGTTTCACGTCTCTGAAGGAATTCAAATCTGAAAAAATTATCTTATGACGTTTCGGTACAGTTTGGGTGAATAGTGAACGAAGAGTTCAGTTGGAAAGTGACTACGGGCTGTGGGTGGAAGCAAAGGTTAGCCATTTAGAATTTTAGATATATTTACAATATTGCCAATACACAACACTGTAATAAAAAAAAAAAGTTAATTGTGTCTGCTTCACCTGAAATGCATATATATATATATATATATATATATATATATATATATATATATATATATATATAGAGAGAGAGAGAGAGAGAGAGAGAAGGAGGTAATACATAGATAGATAAATAGATAGATATATAAAGAAAAAAAACCTGAGATATACAGATAGCTAGCTAGCTAGATAGATAGATGGCTCGATAGATAGATAGATACGCAGATAGAAAAAGACTGTAATACATAGATTTGAAAAGAATAATAATATATACATACATATATACACACATATATATATATACTTATACACAAACACACACACACACATATATATATGTATATATATATATATATATATAGAGAGAGAGAGAGATATATAGATAGATAGATAGATAGATATGAACAGACTCTGATAGATAGATAGATAGATAGATAGATAGATAGATAGATAGATAGATAGAAACAGACTGAGATAGATACATAGATAGATAGAAAATGAGTTATAGATTTGAAAAGAATGTAATAATTCATATATTTATACATACATATATATATATAATTACATATACACACACACACACACATATATATATATATATATATATATATATATATATATATACATACAGAGAGAGAGAGAGAAAGAGAGAGATGAGATAATGCAACTTGCATATTACTTGTTTTCATTTAACAGTGCTATTAAATATATATTAATAAATACACAGTTTACCTCACTTGTATCACGAATCGGAGTTTCATGCACAACGCAATCCTCGCGTACTGAGTAGAGACTGCCCGCTAGGTAATTTAAATTTTAATAAACAAATATCTAGTTAACCCACTGCTAGAGCAGTCCATATATTATACGGGTAATACCGGTTTTTTAAAAAAATATATTTTAGATTCAAAATAGTCACAGATATATATTTTACATTTGAAATAAACGGCGATTCATGTTTCCTTTTAATTTGTATTAAAATAAGCGTACCCATAACTATATATATATATATATATATATATATATATATATATATATATATATATATATATATATATAATAAAATGAATAAATTCAACATTTTAGAAGCGACAGTCTGTTTCGATTGCGTCTAGCATGAAACAGACTGTCGTCTCTAAGCGTTGACTTCTATGTTCACTTTTATATTTACACGCTCTATCTCTGATATTGAGCACTTTATCCCATAAATATAGTACATCTTAAGAGTCCATTTCTTCATTCATATATATATATATATATATATATATATATATATATATATATATATATATGTGCGGGCGTGTGTAGACATAAGATAAGAAGAAAATTAAAAGTGGGAAGGTTATAATCTAGACTAGAAATTAACCTAGATCAACGTATTTCAAAAGTTATTTATTTTTATGGAGACATGTTCCCATCACGTCATTTAAGATTTTAAAATTTAACATATAAAATTTGTCACTTAGATGATTGATGTTACCTTCAGCATTCCTACTTTCCAGTTTTGTAGATGTATCCTCAAGCAATTGCCCTGTCAATTCCTCAGCAATATTTCTATGATAGCTTAAGGAACAAATTGGGAAGGTTTATAAATTTAATATGTGTCGCTTTTATTTATGCTTCAAAGCAAAATTAAATATGAAGGAGAAAAGGAAATTCTGGTAGTTTTATTTTTTCGTTATGTGTTTACTTGCGCCATTCTTGTTGAATTTCATCACTACATCAAGAAACTGATTAGACAATTGGAAAGGAGCAGTATAAAAAAGTAGACACAATAACTCTGTATTATTCAACGCTACATATATTCTACACACACACACACACGCATATATATATATATATATGTATATATATATATATATATAAAAATTTTTTAAATATGATTCCTTCGCTACATAAGAGTTCTCATGTTTCAAAAACGAGAGCCGAAACCAACCAAATAATTATTAAATTGATTTAATTGAGGTGTTTAGTTCCGTTTCATCTTCAAGCGAAATTTTGAAGATGAAGTCGGGACTAAACACCTAAATTCAACTTAATTTTAATAATTATTTGGATGGTTTCGGCTCTCGTTTTTGAAACATGAGAACTCTTATGTAGCAAAGGAATCATTATTTTTAAACAAAAAAAATATTATAATATAAGCTCTACTTCTGTATGAAGCACTGTCTTAAAAATAAAAACAAAAATCCTAAGGAACTCCGGATTAGGCACCCAACGTGTTCTTTTCTATTTTCTGCATACCTGCGCACTTAATATATATATATATATATATATCTGTGTGTGTGTGTGTGTGTGTGTGTGTGTGTGTGTGTGTGTGTGTGTGTGTGTGTGTGAACATGCATTATCTTCATTAAAGATTACATTGGCTTCAACCACGGGCTTCGGAATCGCCTGCAACTCTTTTCGACGATTTCCTTGTTTATGTTGGTAAATGCTGCCATAAACCTTGCCTTCAGTTAATATTTGGTGCTACAGGAATTTTTCAAATACACCCCACACATAATAATCATGTGGGGAGTTAGGTGGCCAGATGTAAGTGGTGATTTGTTAGCAGAAAATATCCGACAGAAATAGGAGCTTCCATCAACCACCCTCTAGACCCAGGACTGCACTACCTAATCAAGGCACTTGATTTAGGACTTCCGTGTTGAGTCTCTGACTCTGTAGGAAGTTGAATCGAGGCATAACTTTGCCATTACCTATAGACACATCCATCTGTCACCGAATCCTCTGCACTGTCCTCCTCAGATTGACAATCAACTATCTGAAATGTTCGTATTGGAACTTCCGGCGGAAATGGTTAGCAGTACAGCATGCCGCTTCCAAATTTCTGGCGGAGGGATTTCCGTCATGGTGGTATTTTTCTCGCACATGTTGACCAACTGAGCCTAAGATACTGTACAGTGGAAAAAATAAAAAATTTACCTATTGCACCATCCATCTATCTATCTATCTATCTATCTATCTATCTATCTATCTATCTATCTATCTATCTAATTCAGTCTATCGATTATCTATCTATCTATCTATCTAATTCAGGGTTTTCATATCTATCTATTTTTCTATCTATAATCCTGTCGATGTAAATCTATTCCTAGCTATCTGTTTATCTCAAACATGTTATCTCAATTTATTCCTATCTATCTAGTTATATTACTATTACGCTCGCTCTCCTTCAATCAGTTCTCATATATATATATATATATATATATATATATATATAATTATTTATTTAAAATATGATTCCACACGCTACATAAGAGTTTTTCATGTTTCAAAACAAACCTGAAAACTTCAATATAATTATTTGAATTAAATTATAATAAGTTCTGTTCCATCTTCAAGCGAATTTTTGGGGGGATTCCAATAATTATAATGAAGTTTTCGGTTCTTGTTTTATGTAGCGTGTTGGAATCATATTTTTAAATAAATAATTATATTTATGCTCTACTCTTGTATCGAGCACTATTTTTTTAAAAATAATAACAAAAAATACTAAAGAACTTTTGGATTATTTACCTAACGAGTTCTTTCCTATTTTCTATATATTTTTACATCTATATATATATATATATATATATATATATGTGTGTGTGTGTGTGTGTGTGTGTGTGTGTGTGTGTGTGTGTGTGTGTGTGTGTGTGTGTGTGTGCAGATATGTAGAAAAATAGGAAAGAACACGTTAGATAAATAATCTGGAGTTCTTTAATATTTTTGTTTTCATTTTAAAAAAAAAGAAGACAGTGCTCAATAACTTAAATTATAATTATTTTTTAAAACTATGATTCTTTCGCTACATAGAACTCATGCTTCAAAAACGATATATATATATATATATATATATATATATATATATATATATATATATATAAGTAACGAAGAACTTGATAAACCGAATGCGTAATTCCAAGGAGGATGAAATCCTGAGAGCTCAATGAATACAGAGCTAATATTTAATGAAAAACAGACCAATTTTAAGATACCATTACAATAATTTATTTCACCAAAATCCTTTTAAAGGACTCCGGATCATCAGATAACAATTCCAATAATATATATATATATATATATATATATATATATATATAAATTTGCGTACAGTGAATGTAATTAAGACATGAATCCTG
>CAHIKZ030001724.1:420000-430000 GCA_903632075.3 Acanthosepion pharaonis
TGTTCCAAGATGAAGTGAAGCGGCATTACATACACCTGATTCATAATAAATCACCAGTAGAATGTTTTTCGACTTTCTCGTTCTGGTTGAAATACCTAACCAGAAAGGATCGGTGGATGCCTCTCCCCACAGCGTGTTTGAACGTGTTCAGCACGCACATCGATCGGATCAAACGTTCCTCTCATTTCATGTCGGGCATGGACGGCTCTCTCCTCGTCACGTAGGACTTAAACGAGATGTCATTTCATCACACGTCTAATAATGTACACTATCACCGTGAAACGCCAACTTCATGGTTCTTTTGAATCAACTATGTAAGCTTATCGACTTCTTAACAGCTCTTATGGACACTACGCACACGTGCCCGCGAAATTCTGCTCTAGACGATTGGTTGATATACAGTCTGAGGAAAGGAAGAACAGAGTACAATTCTCCTCGCCAACTGTTGATATAATGTCGAGATGTGGACTAAAGGATTATCCTCGGGAGAAGGGTTTGCTGTTCGAAGGGAAAGCGTTAGATGTGTAGCAACTACTACCGTCAATAAGGCAGTATCTCTCATGTCTATTAAATATATCTAGGAAAGGAAAAAGAAAAGAAAAACACAATCATCGTATAAAATATGAACTGCTCCGTGATTTCGATGATCAGACACATTAAACAAAAGTCAGAACTCAATCTTAACTCAGCAGCTGAAAATTGCGTAGTCCAGGAAACTCCGTGTCGTGCTACCGGTGAGGAAAATATGTATATTTATTCACATATATATATATATATATATATATATATATATATATATATATATATATATATATATATAATATATATATATATATATATATATATATATATATATAGATAGATAAATAGATATATAGATATAGATAGAAGATAGATAGATAGATAGATAGATAGATAGATAGATAGATAGATAGATAGAAAGTGATATATAGGAATAAAGTGTCGCTGCCGACGTTTGAGTTTGAACATAAATCGGCAGTGAACAAATATAGGTGATTCCATTACTGAATTAAGTAGACCACGTGACCATAGAGGCAACGTGTAAGTAGGTAGTAGCTTGTCTGTAAATGATCTGCATTTCTAATCTATCCTCTATTACTAAACGGACCTCTATTCTATGCTATATTCACTATACTATTTCTCTATACTGATCACTACACGGATTACTATTCAGTAGTTACATTCCGTGCGAGTATTATCGAGCAAGTACTATTAGTGCGAGTGATATTTGAAGGCGTCTGACACCAGTATTGTTCAACGGCGTTACTATAGCCGTATCTGCGATTACAAAGTATCTACTAGAACAAGCATTATAAAAGTGACAACGAGAATTCGTTAACAATACAAACGAGTGTTCGTTAACATCACAAAAAATAGAAAGAGAGACGGGAACAGTCTAGATAGATAGATAGATAGATAGATAGATAGATAGATAGATAGATAGCCATACTGAGATAGAGAGAGTTAGATAGAAAAGGCGTGAGAGAGAGAGAGAGAGAAGTGAACTGAATGGATCAAATACTTATCGTGAGACGACAGATTAACAATAAATAAACCGACAATGAAATGTATATGATAAACAGATTGTCTGCGTTTCATCACTTTTTTTTTTACACTTGTACGCAATATTTAAAAATATCTTGAAACAGACAGACATACTTTCGAATATTGTTAAATATTATTTTGTATGCATATCATAGTTTTTACACATTTTAACATAGTACTTCTTTTTGTCGAAATATATTTTGCTTAATGTGTGTTATTCGTTTCTATGAGGATATCTTGCAGAATTTGACACTTTCCTTGCAGTGAGTACTCTATAGAATATTTAAAACGCTGGACAATGTATCAAGGGAAAAATATCCTGACAGCAACCTGTCAAGGGAAGGATATCCTGACAGAAGCGTATCAAGGGAAGGATATCCCACAAGCAGCGTATCAAGGGAAGGATATCCCGACAACAGCGTATCAAGGGAAGGATATCCTGACAGCAGCGTATCAAGGGAAGGATATTCTGACAGCAGCCTGTCAAGGGAAGGATATCCCACAAGCAGCGTATCAAGCGAAGGATATCCCAACAGCAGCGTATCAAGGGAAGGATATCCTGACAGCAGCCTGTCAAGGGAAGGATATCCTGACAGAAGCGTATCAAGGGAAGGATATTCCAACAGCAGCGTATCAAGGGAAGGATATCCTGACAGCAGCGTATTAAGGGGAGAATATCCTGACAGCAGCGTATCAAGTGATGGATATCCTGACAACAGCGTATCAAGGGAAGGATATCCTGACAGCAGCCTGTCATGGGAAGGATATCCTGACGGAGCCTATCTCTCTTTAGGTTGCTTCTGAATTTAGAGCTGGCCTTCTCATAGACTGGTTGACCTACCAAGGCAAAGGAACCTGGTCTCTCCTATTATTTACGGGGCTTTGACTGCAGAGTTTTCCTTTTCCTAGATAGTCTGCTACCTAAGTGGAGAGAGACCAGACTTTACTGCTATATAACCCAAGAGATAATTGAATTCAAAAGGATTAGAGTGAAAAGAAGCAAACTCAGTCAGAATTTGAACTCGAAATAACAATTCCACTCTTCGCACCGATAGACGATACACCATTTGCACATCCAACTTTAATGCAGTCAGTCATTATTGTATACTAGTGTACCCCTGTCGTCAAATATGACGGCAATTATTAGAAAGTTTTAATGGATGGAATGTTACAAATTCTTGAAACGATGATTCAATAAAACGAAGATTAAGAATACTCAACTAAAATGCAGGACAATAAACCTTTTAAATAACCGTTCACTTCATATTGTTCAGACGTTCAATGGTATCTATAATTCATTGATTACTCCTGGTATTATATAAATGACTTTTTATTCGATATCTTTTATGTGTTTAATGTCACAGGGAAATGGAAATATCAGTCGGAAGAAAAAGATTAGCAAAAGAACGACAAAGACGGTGACAACAAAGACTGCGACGACAAAGCATATTTCAGGACCAAATTGAAGTAAGACGATCACCTACTAGACAAAGATACCTGAGTGCTTCTCATGAAAGGCTTTAACAAATAAGACTTCAATCTAAGAGACGTAAGAGTAGAGGAACTAATTAAACGGTTCATTTTGCTCGATCGCTATTTTGTCTAAATGCATATAAATATTGCATTTGTATAGATTATTAAGAGGACTAAGGGAAGTAATCACTCATAAATTTACTAAGAATTTAATTTCCGTCTCACTATAGATGCGACAGGAAATATATAAATAAATACACCTATGATTCATTGGTTATTCCTGGTATAATATAAATCGATTTTTGTTCAATATATTTTCATGTTAAAAATTGTGTGTTTAATATAAGAGTGAAAGAGTGAAGTGGAAATATCTTCCTGAAGAAAAAGTGTAGCAAAGAAACGCGGACGACAAAGCTTATTTCAAGAACAAGTTGAATCAAAACAATCACTAAATAGTAAAAAGGTATCTGATTGTCTCACATGAAAGGCTTGAACAAATAAGACTGCACTCTAAGAAACATACGAATAAAAGAACTCATTAATTAAAGCGTTCATTTTGCTTGTGAATTAAGTACGTGCAGATGTAGATAAATATCTTATTTGTATAGATTAAGACGAAATAAATATTTTATTTGTATAGATTAAGGGAAGTGATCTGTTATAAATTCATTAACTTCACTCAATTATTGACCTCTCTCACCATTACGGATGAGACAGGAAATATATAAGTAAATATGCGGGAAATATATAAATAAGTACACTTTGATAATTATTAGTTTGATAGTCATTATGTTTGTGTCGTACATTGACCTAGAGATTGGATATTCTGTTGAGTCATGGTGTCAATATGACTCATTGTTGTAGAGTAGGACACAGTGTACTTCCGGCTCTTTCCACTAATTTGGTAATGGATTCTGCGTTACTTATAAATATGTCAAGTAGGCACATTAGAGTAGGATTGGAGTAGTAATTGATTTATTCAATATTTTTCCCGTTTATATATGAGTATTTAATAAATCCCTTCTTTGTTTTCTTCTAAGTGTTGTTCGGCTGCGGCTATTTGGAAAAAAAGTCATTACAAATTTTCGACTAATCCCCGGTCTTTTCGGCTGCGGAGATGGAGGTTTCGCATTTTTTTTTTTTTTCGATGTGTTATTTCAGTTTCATCTATTACAGCGAAAATTACTTCACTAGTCATCTTCCATTTTTTTTAATCTCTACTAAGATTTTGATATTTTCTCAATTGTTATTATTTATAATTGTGTTTAGTAAGACAGTTACTTACTTGAGTACAATTTAATGCATAAAAATTAAGTACAACCACGGCAGTTAATCAAAATGGGAAAATTTTTGACGCGAACATAGTCACTCATTGGCTGAAAACTGTGAAGATAACGAAACGGAAAACGAAAAGAGGGAGGAGGAAAAGAGAAATCGAATAGCTGGATTGTACGCAGTCACGCATGCGTAGAGAGATTTGATCAAAGCCTTTTAACAACATCCCACACCCGCCAAACAAGCGCTGACTTCAAAAAACTCCATGATCTGAAGATAAGAAAGTCGGGGCGGTTGACTAGATGAAAATAAATGAAATTGATTTTCTTTTTCATTTTTTAAGCATAGATCTGGAAAACATATTAGTTCATTTCTCTTACTCTCTTTCACTTTCTCTCTCCCCCTCTCTCTCGCTATCTTGCTCTTTTTCACTCTATAACTCTTTTTCTCACTCTCTTTCTTTCTCTCTCGTTCTTTTCCTCTCTCATTCTATTTGTGTACATATCTTTATCATCAACGACTAATACTATTCAACTGCAACAGAAAAATATTTCCAACATCCTTCCATGACGTCTGTGACCGTGCTATTATTTGCCATGTATTACCCGACATTTCTCAATCTGATACTTCCATCTTCTACTTCGTCTTCTTGCAATCATCCAATAAAATCAATGAAATTTTTGCCCCATTAATGTTATCTAAGTGTTTGCTTGCCTGCTTGTTGAATGCGTATCTCATAATAACGATTTAAACTGCATATACTTTGGATACCCAATCGCTATATTATCACGCTATATAATCGGTTTATCCGATAATAACTCAATGAAATTGCATATCCCCAGCCAGCACAAAAAGACATCTGGCAAATACTTAATAAGCAAAATTACTATACCATATAAGCTATAAAAAACGAGTACAAATTATAAAAGCCTTAACGATAAAATCAATCTCAATTTCAATGAAATTTCACTCAATCTCGAAACGAATACACTGACTAGATGCCCCAATTAAAAAAAATAAACAAATAAAATCAACATTATTGCCACAAACTGATATTTATAATGTAATATCTAACAAATAGGAACATGACCCCTGCTGATTAAACCTACGAAAATAGTCTATATGAAAACAACAAGAATTAATTTTAAAAAGTTTGATTAATTTCAACCAACAATGTCTGTCGGCTACATTTTTGATTACATCTTTCCAATTTTCGAAGAGGTTGTTGCACATTAAACTTTCTAACTGTAAGGATATTCACGTCTCTAACTAAAAATACGCGAAGGGAATAATTGAAAAAATGAAAGTGAATTATGAGCTATAAGAAAGAGGATGAACCGAGCAAAAATAATTCCTTCGTTCAACAAATAATTTTACAAAGTGAAATCAAGTAAAATATCAAAAGAACCAGTTATGTCGCCAACGAGTAAATAAATTTTTACCTTGTAGTATTTTACAAAAATTGACACAATGAATGGAGATAAAAAAAAAAAAAAAAAAAAAAAAAAAACGTCTTTAACCTATTCGACCCTAGATAAGGGCACAATAAGAACTAGACGAAAAAAAAAAAATGAAGAAATTGTTTTTGCTCGGTTTCAGTGCAATGTCAATTGTTATCTTCTGCCTTTTTCTTGTTCATTTATTGTTCTCTCTCCTTAATAATATTTTCACAGTAACCCGTTCATATACTTGGAGGATTTTGAACATACTTCGTACTTTCTCCCTTTACGTCCAACAGATTTATTTAGTAAACCGCTACCCTGAGAATCTCTTAGACTTGATATTAAAAGAAGAACAATAAAAAAAATAAATTATTCGTTCTATTGGTTTCTTAAGGTTTCTTATTGATTTCTTTTTTTTTTTTTTTTTGGTCATTATTTAATATTTTCGTCAATTCATGGTGTTGTGGATTCATTGCCTTGATTGTTTTTTTTTAATTCTTCTCTTCTCTGCCATATCTCTTCAGGACGTAGGCGATCATGGCCTTCCACATCTTCCTGTCTCTTGTAGCTATTAATAAGTTTTTGCCTTTTTCGTTATTTCTCTCCAAACCTGTTCTCTCATCCATTTACGCAAGTTCTTCGAGTATACAACACGTTGATTTCCTCTGTCCGACTCGTGAGTATGCCATTTTCCAAGTCCTCCCTCCGTGCTTCAGAAACTTCGACAGGGCTACATACAGTTTTGAATTAAGAGTTTCTCTTCTCCTAGACCGGTTGCCAACCAAGGCTATAGAACCCAGTCTATCCTACAATTTAGCCATAGTTGGGCTAGACAAATTCCAAGGCTATTGGCACATAAGCGAATGTAATGAACTCGAACGGGACTTGGTTGGTCGGAAATCCATTGACAATTTCTTTCCACACTTTTTGGTCCAGTATTGCAGTGTCCAATTCCCCAATGTCCAAACATTAGTCCCAAACTATGGTGTCTGGGAAAGTCAATTTCGTGAGAAGACACTTTCAAAAGGAAGTAAGGAGTAAGAATGAGACAATTTCACCGTTTGCTTGATGGCGGTGTCCGGCAATCTGCAATCGAATGAAAAAGATTGGTCACAGTTCTCCGTAAATTTTATTAAGCGTTGCATGGGATCACTAACTAATGTCCTGGACTTTTCTACGTAGATTTCTATATGTTCCATCCAGTCATCTTTCAAGACGAGCAAATAATATCCAAGTTTCTGATCCATAGAGTCGAACTATTCAAAAGGATTGGACTTTTAAGGATGATGGAAGGTTCGAGTGCCAAATCTTGTGAAGTTTGTTACACGCATCCCATGCAAGAGCTTTGCGGATGTTGAAATATTTTTGGGAATCTATTATGTGAGATCCAAGCTATTTGAAGTCTTCAACTCTTTTGATGAATGTATTATTGAGTGACTTCAACTCGGATGGTTTCGGAGAGGTTGTGATATATTGTCTTAGACCTTCCTGGTTTGCTGTTTGCTCGAGTGATTGCAGTAAGGATTAACGGTACAGGTAAGTCCCCTTAGCCTGTCTCCCACATCGTAGATACATTTTTTTGTTGCTACATGAGCAGAGCAGGTCCAGGATTGCAATATTTGACTACGATAGGCCCAGTTTTATTGCTCAGAAACTGGGATCACATTATTCACCAACTATATGAAAAACTCAGGTTCTTCACACTACATGAAGTAAGCTTATATATATATATATATATATATATATATATATATATATATATATATATATATATTGAACAATAAGAAAATAAAAATTAAAATCTTTAAAATCTTTGGACACACTGGGTTGTAGATTAATATTCTTTCGTTTTTTTATTATTATTCCATTTAGATTCCTCGACTAGTTTCGATCGAAATGGCCATCATCAGGAGAAAATAATTTTCTGCTTGCTGGTAGCAGTGAACTACAGAAATGAATGTCTTGATGGAGAAAATGAACTTTTGTCTGTAGTTTTCATTTGTTTTTTTTATTTTTTATTTTCTTATCTTTTTAACATGAATCTTTTAACATTCCTTGTGTTGGTCAAACAGTCTCTTTTAAGTTGTTATCTGAAATAATAGCTGGATATATACATATTATTCTGAATCCTCTGGTCAGTTTGACAGTTTTATTGGACCTGGTGAGGGGATGTGTCTCTGTTTAGTGTTTGTGTGTGTGTTACTTGGTTCTTAGGGAGTGAGTGAGTATGATATGTGTAAGCGTGTGTATTGCTGTAGGTGTGTGTTATCATTTGGCTCCTTAGGGAGTGAGTGAGTATGATGTGTGTAAGTGTGTATATTCGTGTGGGTGTGTGTATAAATGTGAGGCCTCCACACCTCCGTAAGCATGTCTGTCTTGTGTGGGTGAGAAGTGTGGGTAGGTTTTGATTTGTTGACTATCTATATATTGTTAAATTTATGATTTAGCCCGGCTGGATATTGTGTTTTTTTTTTTATATATATATATATATATATATATATATATATATATATATATATATATAAGAGAGTTTGGTCTTAGTTCTCCGTAAATTGTATTAAGCATTGCATGGAATCTACAACATGTTTTAGATTTTTCTAATTAGATTTCTATATGTTCCATCCAGTCGCCTTTCAAGACGAAGAGATAATGTCCAAGTTTCTGATCCATAGAGTTGGACTTATTCGATCAATGCTCGAAAGGTTTGGACTTTTGATAGAATGTTCCAGCGCCAAATCTTGTGAAGTCTGTTGCACACATCCCATGCAAGAGCTTTGCCGATGTTAAAGTCTTTGTATGTTAAATCCAAGATATTTTGAAGTCCTCAAGTCTTTTGATGAATGTATTATTAAAAGACTTCAACAGAATGGTTCAGGAGAGGTTGTGATATATTGTTTTACTCAGGTTGCTATAGAGATCTACCTGGTTCGCTGCTTAATCGAGTGATTGCAACAAGGAGTCTGAATCCTTGATACATTGAGGAATTAATACAACATGATCTGTAAAGTTAAGATCAGTCAGGTGTATGGAGGGTACCGGCCACTCTGGCGAGGTTTTTAAAAAAGTCCCTATTTCTCCATGTTCTCGAGAGAAATGCAGAACAAATATAAAGGGAAAAGAGGCAAGAGTGTCTTCTTGTAGAACTCCTGCTCTAACTTCAAAGGAATCAGTCTTGCCATCAGGTGATACAATATTGAAAGTGGTGTTTCTGCACAGAGCTCTAATTGCCTCAACAATTCTGGAGGCTATATCATATACTCGGAGGATTTTGAACATACTTCGTCCATTCTCCCTTTACGTCCAACAGACTTATTTAATAACCCGCTACCCTGAGAGGCTCTTAGGCCTGATATTGAAAGAAGAGCAATAAAAATAAATTATTCGTTCTATTGGTTTCTTAAGGTTTCTTATTGATTTCTTTTTTTTTTGTCATTATTTAATGTTTTCGTCAATTCAAGTGCTTGTTTTTTTTTTCTTTCTCCCCCAAACGATTGCCTCTTTTTCATACTTTTGCGCTTTTTTAATTTATTTTCCAGACACTTGTTTTTATGATGCCAATTCTTATCCATTATTTTCTTTATTTATCTAGATCACGAAACTGTCTCTTCTCAATTATATGACTTTTCTGTTTCTAGATAATGTCTCTTTTCGTATTGGCGGAAAAGAGAGAGCCAAGATGTTTTCCTACTTTTTTCCACTTAACCCCAGAAATAAACTCTAAATTTTCAACCCTGTCATATTTTATGATAGAAATTTTCACAATTAAATTACGATTCATCAACCGAATGTGGTAAATTCTCAAGATATACTTACGTGAAAAAATATATCGAGTGAACTTCAGCTTATAACATCTTTCTTTGTTAGAAATACAAATTAGCACCTCTTTTGAAAATGTCAGGTTTTATGAAGACAAAATTTATCAGAAGTCTTGGTAAAGTAATATAGAACGCTCGAGAAGAAACTATATTTGATTAACGCCAATCGCTATATAATTCAATAACTTGATGACATCAGCTCGCAAATTGATTTCTATGCCAATGACAAATATTTCCTCTTATTTCGAGTCAAAATTTCGAGTCAAAAAGGTCAAATTGGCATCTGATCTAAAATATAACCGACATTCTGTTGTTAACTAGGGCAAGGAACGGCTTGTTGTTGTTAACACCGCCAAAACGAAGCTTCTCTCTATGAATCACCTGAAAGACCCGTTTCTGCCACCCACCATCATGGCTGATGCTAAACTC
>CAHIKZ030001724.1:435000-470000 GCA_903632075.3 Acanthosepion pharaonis
AAACAATTTAATGTTTAAAATAACAAATATTTATTTACTAAAATTGCAATAATATTTTTACATATCTTTTCTTTATGTTCTTATATATACAACACTTCATTTTCCAGTTCACTTTGCGTTTGTGAGAACTATAAAAAATGTCAATTTCAAACGCTTTAAAAATTAGAAATTTGTCTCCAGAAAGAAATATTTACGCATGGCCAATTGTATGTTGCATGCTCCAGAGTAAGAAATCTTAAGAATTTATTCTCCACTGTTAGGAAGGAAAAAATATATTTGTTTACCATGGAGTTCTATAAAATTAAATTAAATTAATCCGCGAAGTAGGGTTTTTGTCAAAGTATTTTTTTCAAACAAATCAGCTTATTCAAATGTCATCGATTGGTTTGCAAGATTGAACGAAACACAGAATTTGTAAATCTCGACAAAAAATGTTAGCAATAACTTCAACAATACAAAATATTTTGAGAACTTTAACTTTTCGCTTTATTTGTCAGCGCGATACAAAAATATTCTAGTCTAATAAATGTCAAAATTATTTAAATATTCATCAAGCTGCACAAGCAAGTGTCGCTGTTTTACAAACTAGAAAGACGATTTCTTTTTCAATTGACATTGTCTACATTTTAAGTAATTACTAGCAGAATGGCTCGGCGTTGTAAGTGCTTGATTCAAAAATCGTACGACTCATACAGCAATCGCTATCACTTGACTTAAAATATTTTTGCCCTTCCTTGGTTTTATAGGAGTGCCTTGCCGTGCTGAAGTTGCCATGTGTACCGAATGCACGGCCGCAATTTTAGACGGGTTTGCCCCAAAATTTACATGCACATGCTCCAAGTTAGCCGGAAGGCCAAGACCGACTTTGCATTTCCCAACTCCCATCGATAGTGGAAATAATCGATTTTTTTTTATGCTTCTACGGCAGTTTTCATGTAGTCTCCGGCTATTTTCTACTGGCCAGAGTGAGAGCCAATAGCTGGCTGCCACGAATAGGCAGGAAGATTCTATTGCCCAGCGTTCGAGCCAACAGCTGACTGACACGAATATTAACTAGCATGCTAGCATGCAAAAGAAAATCGATAGCTGCATTCGTCACAAGTGGAAAAAATTTAAATCTGCATGGCACTTTACTCCAATTGGCGCATTCGCTTGCTTAAACTCTACGTTGATTCTGATTCCGCAGAACTGGGTTAGGTGTGAAAAAGAATTTGCTGTTAACATTGTTTTTTCATTCGTTTTTTCCAGTTACAAGTCCTTTTTTTAAAGCTGATCGTTTTGTGTTCATTTTGTTTAGTTCTTTTTTCGTAACAGATTTAATGTTTAGTATAGAGCTAAGCAAAAATTCGCAGTGTGAGATAGGCAAGAAGTAAGGCAAGTAGCAACATCAGCACGGCAAAGGGCACTACTTTAAAGGCAAGGAAGGACAAAAATATTTTAAGTCAAGTGATAGCGATTGCTGTATGTGTCCTACGATTTTCGAATCGAGCACGGGCAACGCCGGGCCATGCTGTTGGTTTTCTATAAAACTCCGTTGTTTCTGACATAGTTTTCTCAGCATCCTTCTGTAGAACTAGATTTATGTTGCTTGAAGTCTCTTCTTCATCTGTGAGGAGATTATGCAGCTTTCAATGTTATTAATATTATATGACAGTTAAGTATTTTTTTCATCAAAGGGAGTAAGATTACTAAGTGCCACAAGCGATGGAAAGATTTGGAGAGGCATCATCGTCCATGTTTTGAAGGGCCACGCTATTTAGAAGAACATGGTTCAGTTTTAAAATTAAATGAAGAGATTCCTTCTCGTTGCTTTCCACGATGGGCCATTCTCTTCTATAAAATGTGATGAACAAAACAAGATGTGTCGGTTATGTGATTAAAATCAATGGCATAAAAAACACACACACGATCGAATCAATCAGCTTTGAAGTCTGCAAAGAGAAACGCAATTTTGATCTGGCCGAAATCAATGTGACTAAAACGAAACACTAAACCATACGCCTTCGTAACTTTTCGCATTAAAGTTAGATGACGTCAAAATCATTTCGTTAACATACACAATGATTGGGTCAACTCAAACAACCTATGGAAAATGTCGCTCCACCAAATTAGACTATCATAGTTGACAATAGAGTATCGGGGTTCAGTTTCTGCATGAAGCAGTGGAAATTAATCAGGAAATAACAATAAACAAAGATAAACAAAGACTGAGATACTAAAATGTTGTAAAAATATATCTATACCCTAGAATCGATTTTGATATATAAAAAATGTATATAACCCTATCACTATATATATATATATATATATATATATATATATATATATATATATATATATATATATATATTTGTTTAGACAAATATTAATAAAATACATCTTTGCTCCTCCAAGATGATAATAAGCAAAAACTTGTGTCGCATCACGTCACCGTGAGGAGAAAAGGGTAAATACAGCTTTCGTCTAAAATTGCTTTTATATATAAAAAGAATGTATGATCGTCATATATATATATATATATATATATATATATATATATATAGAGAGAGAGATAGATAGATAGATAGATATATTGGTTAGATAGATATAGATAAATGCATACATACATACACACACACACCATATATATATATATATATATATATATATATATATATATATATATATATATATATATATATATATATATATATATATATATATATATATATATATATATAAAGAGACACGAGGAAAGTCTATACTTAGGCGACGCCTTTCGTCCTCTGATGGATTCAATGAAGGCAATGTAGGATTTACGTGTTTATAGGATAAAACCTGCATTGCCTTGACGAAACGTGTCGGTAAAGAATAGTTTCTCCACATGTCTCTTTTTGATCATTTTGTCTCTTCTACACATATACGCCATGTGATGATATTTAATTAACTAATTATATATATATATATATATATATATATATATATATATATATATATATATTTTATCGTCCTTAGGTTTACCCATACGGATTACCTAGTTTTCCATAAACTATATATATATATATATATATATATATATATATATATATATATATGTTCGATGAAAGTAAGCAATATCTGTCTGTATTTCTGAGATGAGGTATTATGTACATTGTTTACGTTATTCGGACTATTGTCCTCATCTTTGTCACCGCAAGGACACATGGCACAGTGGATAAAGGCGTTGGTTACATCCAGTGACAGGACCCAAAGAGTGTGAGTTCAGAAGAGAATTGATAACTGACGCCCGTTAAACATGGCACATGGAACTAGAACAGTCTACCCCAGTAAGTGAAATAAAGGGTTCAGTTCGACATTCCAAACACCTGAAGAAGGCCGGAGCGTACAACGACTGAAACGTTGTAATAAATATGGCGACAAAGATGAGGACAATAGTCCGAATAATGTAAATAGTGGAATTAAGCGAGCAATTGCAGTCAGGATGACGGTCTCACAATTAAAAAAAAATGGCGTCCTGTCTGTTGATCGAATTAATGACAATCGAATAAAGTGAGTTGCAGAAAATCAGTTACGTCCAAACTCGAGCTAAAATGGTGGAAAAATATATCTTCCCCCAGAATTTTTCTTGATATATAAAAAATGTATATAACACTATTCACACACTATTCACACACACACACACACATATATATATATATATATATATATATATATATATATATATATATATATATATATATATTTATATTTTAGTTTAAAAAATATATATAAATACATCAGTGCTCCCCAATAAGCAAAATCTTTAAATTCTGTAATCCCTTTATACAACGGAATTACGGCCAAAATATATAAAGTCTACAACGAGTAATGTTCTTAAATATTTGTGGCAACAAATTGTTATATAAAATATACTAAATAAAAACACTAAATTTAAAAGTATTTTAAAATATCTTTTTAAAAAATCTCATGTGCCAACTTCCTTGCACAGAGGTAAAAAATACTTGAATTTACCTTGTTAACGCATAACACATATATATGCATAGATATGCAACCCCTGAATAGAAAGAAACATTCCATAATTCTCTGAATGTAGTCTTCGCTTCAAAATTTCATGAGACGGATAGAAAATGTTATATTTTAGTTATATTCATACGACATCTGTTTTGGTGCTTCTGTTATATATTTAGAGATTCTAGATAGAATCCAAAGAACAATTTGTATTGTTAGTGGACCGGATTTGGCACATCAGCACCGCCGTAATGTGGCTTCTCTGTGCTGTTTTTTCTATAAATAATTTCATGGTAATTATTCGGATGACCTTTCCGCTCTGGTATCTAGACTTTATGAATTTATGAATAGATTAGCGGCAAAGTGCTATCATTTAGGCAGTTGAAATGGCTAGATGTAACGATAAGTTCTGTGGTAACAGTTTCTTTTCTTGCACTTCTGTAATTCTCTCTGGGTAAATGCTTTCCGCCCAACTTTGATCTTCACGAATTGAAATGCAATGTCAATCGTTAACTACTGTTTTCCTGATTACTCTTCTATTGTTCAATTTTCGCTTGTGGAACTCTCTTCAATTTTCAACTTTGACCCAAAAATTTAAATGCAATGCCAATCGTTATCTAATGTTTTCCTGATTACTCTTATATTTTCTTGTTCAATTTTCTTATGGAACTCTCTTCCGGCTTCTTGCTCTCCTGTCACCTTTGATCTTCAAAAATTTAAATGCAATGCCAATCGTTATCTAATGTTTTCCTGATTACTCTTCTATTGTTCTTGTTCAATTTTCGCTTGTGGAACTCTCTTCCGGCTTCTTGCTCTCCTGTCACCTTTGACCTTCAAAAATTTAAATGCAATGCCAATCGTTATCTAATGTTTTCCTGATTACTCTTCTATTGTTCTTGCTCCAGAATAATCTTTCTTTTTTTTTTCTTAATCTTTTACACTTAATAACACCTTTCTACTGCTTTGCATGCAGTGATATAACTTAAAAAATAGCTTGTGTAAATCTCTTCTGTAAATGCAGTGTCAATCTTTATATTATCTCTTAATTCATGTTCTTTTATTGTTCTCGCTCATTTTGTTCTCATATTCTTTTGCACTCAGTGTCTTTGCTTTGCTTGGAGTGAAATTATAAAAACAACCCAGAAATTCAGTGTCCCTTCAAAATGTAGGAGTTCATGCCTATCTACGAATAACATTTCTTTATTATATGTGAATTGCCTTAACTTTTGGGGAATATAGGAGAGTCGATTTTTGTTACTTGAGCCATGGTTTTATTTAGATCTTCACCTTCTAAAATGCTTTTAAACCAAGGCTAAAGAGCTCTACTACTTAACCCATAGATTGAAGGAGAATATATGATTGTATGCCTATTCTAACGCTGTTTCTGTTGTTGTTGATTTTGTTTAATGTCATATGATCTCATTATGGGTCATTTAATACCGAAACCTAAATATTTTGAGCATAATTTTATGGCTTCAACTATAGATAATTTATTGCTGGTATTTCAAATATTAAAATGTATTTTCATACTTTGATAGTTTTTGTTGGTTGGCGGAGGCTTACTCTTTCTCATAGCTGGGACCCCAACAGGTGCTACCACACCGGGTCGTGGTGGACCTGCAAAGAACAGCAATTAAGAAGTGTTACCACGCTTCTCAAAATTTCTACTCTCCCGATAAGAGACCTTGCTACTCGATGGCGTAGCAAAGTGAACACAGCAAACTGGTGAGAATTTCAACTCGATCCTCGCATTCCATTTTTAGCTTCGATAACCATTAAGCTAGATGCATATGAACATCACGTTAGTACCGGAACAAAATGTCTAACCAAAAACTGAAGATTTTATATTTATGGTAACTAAATAATATAGAAACGACATTTGGGTCACGAAAATTACGGGTAGTATAAGTCAAGCGATCGTAGGAGAATCAAAAGATAGACATCTTTTGCAAAGGGAATAATTTTACCAAAGCAAAGAGGGCTTAACGGTTATGTGATATCTAATTCTCTAGTAGGCAGTGAACAGCGGACATTTTGGTTGCTAAAAGAAGATACACGAAACGAAAGAATTCTGTTTCTACGGACGAAAGACGAGAAGACTATAAAAAATAACACTTGAACAACGAGGAAGGTTTAAGAAAAATAGAATCTACAAATAGACTTACAATCAAAAAGAAAAAGATGAAATATCTGAGTTATATAACGAGGCAAAAAGCCTAGCGAATCTCCAATCACATAATACAGCAAAGTTATTTAGAGCAAAAATAATAGGCAAGTTGTGGAGAGCCATGAATATCTATGACCTCAAGACATATCTATGTTTTCACACGCACATGGAGTGAATTTCATTATTTGGGACATAGCCTTATATGTTCAGATGCGTCATCAAATTTTACGCAATATGAATCCATTGGCAAACAATAAATTGGATAATTCAAGCTTGAAGATTGTGTTCAATCAAGAAACAGACTGTCGCATCTTGATACTGACCTCAGTGTCTTCTTTTATATTTACATGGGCTCTATCTTTGATATCGAGCAATTTTACCCATAAATATAGCATGTATTAACCCATTTGAGCCCAGCGTTCCTGAACAATTTTAATCATTTTGCCTGAGCTCCTGAGACAAAGTTCGCAAATAATTGGTATGGAATGTTTCACGGGTAGATATAAAAATAGTTACAAGTGTTTACCCACCGTTCAACCGGAAGCTGGGCATTACGTCATTTTTTCTCCATCACTGTTCAACCGGTTGCTAGGCATTACGTCATTTTTCTTCTACCATCGGTAAACCAGTGGTCAGAGCTCAAAAGGCTTAAACTGTATTTAAATATATTCAAAAGGTTTAAACTGTATATATATATTTCAATTAAGAGGTGCAATTATAATTTATAAAATGAATCATTCATACAAAAAAACAAAAGTCAATGATTTAAATGGCGAGAATACATCATCGCAAACAATATAAATAAGATACACCAACCCCCAACCTGTATATGAATGATATGATCCCTGTTTATAAATTACAGTTGCATAAGGTCTTTTTAATTATTACAAGCTTTTCGTCTGTTCCTACAGACATCCTCAGGTATGTAAATAGATTTTGTTCTTGTTTTTACTTCTCGGTAATAAGGTGTATCTTTTTTATATTGTTTGCGATGATGTATTCTCGCCATTTAAATCATTAACCTCTATATTTGTTTTTTGTATGAATGATTCATGAATATATATATATATATATATATATATATATATATATATATATGACGGATGTCACAGCAAAATTGTCCAAATCGTGTTACAGCATAATTTTTCATCTAACAAAATATTTGACATATCCAGTAAAATAATTCAGTTTCTTTTTTCCAGGTTTTCAGATAAGACATTGGCACAATTTGTCGAAAGAATCATTATAGAAAAACATTTGAGTTATTCAGCTAGAAAGGGAACAGATTGAATCGTTTTTTGCCAGCCCCGCTGTCTTTCTAACTGAACAATAGTGAGAGGAAAAAGATCATTCAATCCTTCAGTAACTGTACCAAAATTCATACTCTGGTTTCAAACGTCAATGTCCATTCAATAACCATCACGAGAACTGTGAATAAGTATAAAAATAGAGAAAACTCTGGATCAGGAGGTAACAACAGGAAAAGGGATCATCATTTCTACTTAGAGCTAAAGAGATCATTTAGAAAAGATTCAACTCTATCCATAATACATTTGTCACGTAAGAGAGGAGTTTCAGCTATGACAATCCAAAGATCAGTGAAAAAAGATTTGAAAATGAAATTGTACGTGAAAATTGTGAGGCAAATTTTTACTCCAGGACAGAAAGATAGAAGGTTAGACAGGGCGAAGATCATCTTGAATAATTTCGAAATTTTATATATATATATATATATATATACATATATATTAAGAAATGGACAAGGTCCGACAATTTATTTCTTAAAGACATTTTATTATGTTTAACGTTGTTATTTATAGATACAAGTATTTAAGCAAATGCTCTGTTTATGATAAACAGTATTAAATAACATTTACCGGCCTGAATGTAAGCAGTAAATTCGACCTTGTCTACCGAACGCTTCTTTTGTAGCCTAGCGGTAAGGCACGTCAGCGTATATGACGGTTCCGTATAGGATGCAGGTTCGAATATGAAAATTTCTCGGACATTCAGGCCGGTAAATGTTATTTAATACTGTTTATCATAAACAGAGCATTTGCTTAAATACTTGTATCTATAAAATAACAACGTTAAACATAATAAAATGTCTTTAATAAATATATATAAATATATATATATATATATGAACTTTATATCAAGCTTTTATGAGCTTCCAATCCATTTGCTATGATTAATTAATGATGAACATGTCATTTACGTTTATAATCGATTTCCTCACGGTTGTTTGTTTAAGCTTGGAGAGAAATTATTCATTCTTATTGTTCAAAATAGAGTCAAATAGAGTTATAAAAACCTCGGATAATTCCAGTAAGATATATTTAATCATTTCTAAGTTACAACTGTTCAAATCTTAATCTAACCATTGGAAAGTTTTGCTTTTATACGATTTGGTTAATTTTGCTCTTTCCATATTTTAGGCAAGTTCAAGTAGAATAGGTATTACTACCATACGTGAAAGACAATGATTAAACATGAGAGAACATAAGGAAAAAATTAGTTGATTTAATATGTTGAAATAACAAATCTTTGCCGGATGAAGGTCACAAGACCCGAAACTCGTCTAGCAAAAATATGTAAAATAAAGTTTTGTTGCTTTCTTTAATATATATATATATATATATATATATATATATATATATATATATATATATATAGTATCATTCTCACAACACCTCGTTATGGAAAGTATTTGGAAGAGCAACATCAGTTTCCGTACCAGGTTCAAGTTCTGCAAATTGATTTCCTTATGCATCCTCCTCCATGTTGTGTGAGATGAATATTCATGATTGGGGCATAAAAATAAGACTCATGCGTTCGGAAAGAAATGCCTGAAAAGGCTCCTCCGCATCTCCTACTGGGGAGAAAGTATAACTGACTATGTACGGAGCAAGCTCAAAAGACTCGTGGGCCGATAGAAATCTCTTCTCGTCTCTATTTTCCGAGTTTTTGTTGTGTGTTTTGTCACCCATCGGAACAGTCGCTCATAGAAATGAAAAAAAACAACAAAAAAACAAATTTGATGCTAACTTAGTAAAAACGCCATAGAAAATGATTGACCCAGAGAAATATTGTGATTTAATATTCAAACTGAATTTAATATATTCTTACTTTTAGAATATTGCATCTTAATCAAATGATTTTGAAAAACTTCAAAACCAACTCCCTTCCTCTCTCACGCTCAAATCCAAAAATTAGAGTAGGCTCCTCTCTATGCATCGTTTTATAAAAAAAAGGAAGTTCCACGCCATCTCTTACTCTAAATTTTGATTTTGACAGTTTATTTTTGATAAAAAGTTTATTTTTTAATGTTACTAATAATTTTCAAACTGTCATATGTTTTCGAAACTTAAATTTTCTGTGTATCGTTTTCAATAGCAGATGTTATAATTGAAAAGTTTATTTAAAAATGAAACTGCAACCTGTCCAGCTCAATCTAGATAAAAAAAAAAGAGGTCATTTCGTCTCATCCAAAATGGAGGCTGTCAAAATTCATCTTTTTGTAAGTTTGTTATATTTCTATTTTTAAATCTTTAAAGATATTAATTAGGTGGAAAATACCTCCTGAAAGAGTTTATATATATTGCTATAATGTGTAATATATATATATATATATATATATATATATATATATATATATATATATAGAGAGAGAGAGAGAGAGAGAGAGAGAGAACGGGAGATAGATAGATAGATAGATAGATAGATAGATATACTTAAAATTATATAAAAACATTAAACCAATTTCATAAATAATTTTATTCCAAAACCCCCCAAAATATTTTATTAAATAAATACCACAAATAAATACTGTTTAATGTGAACAGAACGTCTACTCAAATACGAGTATCCATTATAAATAACGTTTGAAGCAGTAAAATATCTAAAATTAAAAAATAATATCCATTAATTCTTTAGAAATGGCTTTGTTTATATTTCGGATACGAAACTGAACAGATATGCGCTTTCGCGAAAATGTGAAAGCGTGAATGAATTTTAAAAGCAAAGTAGAACGATAGCTGAACGGCCATATTGATTTTTTTTCAAGCGCGCAAACAGCTATACGATATAAACACTTGTCTATATTTCTGGGATATGGAAATTCCAAGAAATATCACATGAAGAAAGCTGGAGCGTACAAACCTAAAAAGCCGAATGACACATTTTCTTTACGTTTTCTCGAGTAAGGGGAAAAAAATTACTTTTTAAAATAAACAGTGCGTCTACTAAAATACGGGTAACCGCTAAAAATGACGTTTGTTGTTATAAATAAATAAATTCATATATATATGAAATTTTGAATTGAAAAAAAGTATTTCATCAACCGATGTCTCAGTTATTTCTCTTTAACGCAACATTCTAAACTTATGCCTCACCACTGCTGTGGCCAGGTATTGAACTCACAAATCTTTGGGTCTATAACAGGATTTAACCAACGTCTTTATCCACTGAGCCATGTGTTCTTGACAACATCAGCGCATGAATTTTTGGGATATATGTCTCGAAAACAATTTTTTTACTAGTGCTCATATCTCAATTTTTCTGCTATTATTATTGGATATTTTTTTTACCAGAGCTTATATTGCAATGTCTTGTTATTATTTATTATTTTCATCTATCACTACTGATTACTAGTTCCCATATTTTATTCATTTCTATGCTTGGTCGGCTATGTGCTGATTCCTTAAGTTTTCGTATTTTCCTGTGATGCTATCAGTCTGTTATTTCAACCACCAGGGCTGCTGATGTTCCTTTTCCCTTCATATGTGGTTAGCTATGCCTGATTTTTCTATTTCCCCTCGTGTTACCGCTTTACAATGTTCTTTTTAGTCATACCTGAAGGGGGTGGTTCGAAATTCCAATCACCTGAAGAAGGCTGGAGCGTACAAAGGCCAAAACATTGTGAATATGGCAGTCAAGATGAGGATAGCAGTATATAAATAATGCAAATAATCATAATACCACATCTCAAAGATATAGACAAATACAGAAGTGTAATCAAGAAAACAGTAGATAACGATTGGAATTGCATTTAATTTTTGAAGATCCAAGTTATTTGGAAAGTATGGAGCTGGAAGAGAGTTCCACAAGTGAGAAGTGCGAGAAAAGAAACTGTTAGCATATAACTTATGGTTGCATCTAGCTAATTCACCTGTGAATTGATGAGACCTAGCCGCTGATATAACACTGTACTTAAATGTATGAAATCTAGGTAACAAATCGAAGATTTCATCCGAGCAATTACCATGAAAGTATTTAGATAAGACAAAGGTAAGCTTCATTACGGCTGTGGGAACGTGACTGAAGTAAAGATGCCAGGTTAGGACCAATAACATTTCTGATTCTTCTTTGGATTTTATCAGGAATCTCTAAATATACAGCAAGAGCTCATGAGTATATGTGGCAGCAATATTCAAAGCAAGGATGAATGGTAGACTTATAAATATGTCAGATATATTCAGAGGATTAGCATTATCTAGAACAACGATGGGCACCTCGAGGTGCTGTAATGGTTAGCAAGCTTGTCTTGCTAGAACAATTACTGCTGAGTAGTGAGTTCAATCCTCACGGAGTGCCCGTTACTTTCGGCCTTGTGCCATATCTAAGTTAGACTTGGAAAATTACTATCTAGAACAACACTGTGAACCAATTTTCCTACCAGAAAACTTAAAAATGAATTTCATCAAGTACCTCGAAATATAAAACAGGTTCCCGGGACCATATATGGAATCAATGTATATGTATGTGTGTGTGTGTGTGTGTGTGTGTGTGTGTGTGTGTGTGTGTGTGTGTGTACAGGCGAATCAATACGTCTGTAGCGTCACCTTATACGTAACTCCTTCAATTATCGCTAATGTCAATCTCTTAGTATTATGTACCTTAATACTTTTATTTATGATTCATTTTAATTATATAATTTGACTTAAAGTAATCAATTAAAGGGAGATAAACAGACAAGCTTTCACTTTTAATCAATTCATATTTTTACAATCGTGAAATAGCAATACGACTGGACTCAGTATCCTTGTAGTCTAACATGGGAAACGGAATCTGTAACCCTCGAAATCCCAAATAATGCACACAATGTCGGGTTTCTGAAATTTTTTTACGGTATAGGGTGGGAGTATTAAAACTGCCGCATTTTTTTTCTTAGTTATTCAGAGATAAAGAAAATAAAGTCCATCATTCAATAAAATCAATTATCAATATTATTAATAAAATCAATAATCAATATTATTAATAAAATCAATAATCAATATTATTAATAAAATCAATAATCAATATTATAAATAAAATCAATTATCAATATTATTAATAAAATCAATAATCAATATTATTAATAAAATCAATTATCAATAGTATTAATAAAATCAATAATCAATATTATTAATAAAATCAATAATCAATATTTTTAATAAAATCAATTATCAATAGTATTAATAAAATCAATAATCAATATTATTAATAAAATCAATTATCAATATTATTAATAAAATCAATAATCAATATTATTAATAAAAAAAACTGCATAAGCTCCGATTACAGGTGAATATAAACTACATTTAGTCAATATTTCCTGTTTCAAAAAAAACAAAAAAATCAACAAAAACCCAGAAATATCTCCATCATGAAAGCCTAAAGTTAAATTCTCGCAATCATCTTTAAAGCCAGAAATGTCTCCATCATGAAAGCCTAAAGTCTCGTAATCATCTTTAATATCAGAAATATCTCTATCATAAAAGCCTAGTCTCGCAATCACATTTAAAGCAAAACATATCTTTATCATGAAAGCCTTGAAAGCCAGAAATGTCTTCATCATGAAAGCCTAAATTCTCTCAATCACCTTTAAAAACCAGAAATTCCTCCATCATGAAAGCCTAAAATATCGTAATCACCGCCTCTGTTGCCCTGATGTCATCACAGCTTATTACTGTCTTCAAATAATGTGTAGTCTTTCGTTCCAGCAAGCATATTGCTACTTCCTTATGATATATTTTACAACGGCAAGAAAAATGATACTGTCTTATTGATACAAGGATAAGACAAAAAAGAAAATGAGAAAATAATAAACTATGGCCCATTATGGTTTAAACTTTCAAGACTTCAGAAGTTGAAGAAGGTCACAATGATACCCGTTGTCAGTGATTTCGCTTGATATGGAGACTAAGAGGATATAGACATGCTGAAAACGTAGTATTGATTGTTCAATAGAACTGTCAAAAATGGTGATTAATTGATTTTGTATAGTGGCATATCAAACTCAATTGGTTATTTAATGCTGAAATCTAAATATTGGAATACAATGTATGGTTTCAAATAAATATATTTTCGACGTATTTGTATGCCTTCAAATACAGATAAACTTTATTGTTAGCCATTCTACTATAAAATGTTTTGCTGTTAATTTTCCTATAAATATGTATTTTTATACTTTTATAATATTTTTTTTGGGGGGGTCCCATATTTTGCCATAGCTAGGACTCTAACAGGTGCTACCACCCCGGATCAGAGTGGATATGGGAACAATGCTTCCCAAAAACTACAGTCCCCCTATCAAACGCCTTGCTGCTGAATGAAGTTTATAGACATACCCAGGACTATTTAAATGAAGGAAACCTCTTAAAAAAGCCAGGAATATTTCTGGAAAACTTACGAAAACTTAGAGCCAGAGGATAAATGCCATAATACATCTGGCTGTTGGTTCAAATCCGCTATCTATGCATCAATTACTAAGATCTTATCTAGTATATCTAATAATAATGATAAATAATGGCAATATAAACCACTTTATACTCAATACTCTGCCCGTAACAAACAAGCTGATGTAGACCTAATGCAAGATTAAAAGCTGAAACCGTATGTTTTATTCTTTCATTACAGGACCAATGTTTTCTGATTAGAAATTATCAAACTCGCATTCTGAGAAATTGTGTTAACCCGAAATGCAGATTCTGTGGTAAATATCCAGAAACAACTGTATCAGGTTGCATGGTGATTGTACCCACTGATTATAAAACACTAGCAGTAGAGCCCGGCGTTGCCCAGGGATGTAACAGTAAGAGATAGATCAAGTATCGACCATCATAAAGACTGAAAAATAAAATTGACAAAGATTATTGTTTAAGGTTGACGGACACGCATGTCTTAATTAGTTTTTTTTTTTTTTTTTTTACGAATTGGTCAAACCCAAACTGAGACAAAAACATTGTTTACAATCGTTATGAGTCTACCGATTGAATAGAATTTTATTATAAACAATTGTCTTGTAAATGGAATTTTTAAAGCATTCTGAATGTAAAAATAAAGAAAAAAGTGTGCAAGACAATAAGAAACACTACCCGCCAAAAAAAAAAAGTGAAGTTTTGTTGAAATCGGTTGAAAAATGTAGGAAATCCGATCCCATATAAAAACGAACACACACACACACAAACAACCTGGGTTTTATATAAGTATAACTCGATATGAGTTGTCCCCCTTTTATTCTCGACAGCGATGCCTCTTAATCGTGGTTTCAAATTGATTTCGTGCAAAAAAAATGTGTTTTTCCCATTTTTGGCGCTGTCAGAACCACCGCAAGGTAATTTTACGTAGTCCTGTGAAGTTTTGTTGAAATCGGTTGAAAAATGTAGGAAATCCGATCCAATATATAAACGAACAGACACACACACACAATCTGGATTTTATAAGTATGATGACAGAAATGGTCAAAATCTGCACTGGAAAATATGCCACTTTTACTGGAGGGAAACTGCAAGAAAGTTGTATGAACATCATCAAGAATCGGTTAAGGATATAGGACCTGTACCAATTTTATGTGACATAACAAAACAGAACAATCAAAGCTAATCACCCACACATCGTGATCAATTACTACAGGAACAGAATGTGCTTTTTTTATTGACCTGGCAGTCCCTGCAGATTGTAATGTATCTCTGAAGATCATAAAAAAAATATATCAAAACACAAGCAAAGTGAAAGTCACAAAAAATGCACACATGAAGTTATTAATAATTCCAATTGAGATTGGAGACATCAAATTGAATAGAATACAGTCCTACAGCCTCATTGATGAGATACCTGTAGCCCATGTTTCAAAAAAATTAACAGAAAAAAAAAAACATTGTACTCAAGTAATGCTCACGCATTACGAAAACCTTTACCTATGTGAAATGTGCGCCATCTTTTCATTCTGGCTATTTATATATATATTTTTTTTTACAAAATATGATCACTTGAAAGTGTCAGGATGCCATTTTTGACCCTAGATCTCTGGTTGGGACCCGGAAGGAAATGTGTATACAACTGAAATCAAAGGAAATATTAATAATAATATCGTTTAAATAATTTTTTTGTAGTCTGCGATACAGAAATGAACATCTTAGGTAAAAGTATAATCTTGCGACATAAATTTAACTGCCAGGAGTTTTCATATTCGCTTATAAATCGCAGGGTCATTTTTGAGGAAAAAGTGCATCTTTTACCCTGTCGAATATGGCACACACACAAATACAAACATGCGAAATATGTCAGTGGCCAGGCATAGAGCTCAATTCAATTCGGTTGCGTTAATACCGGAAATGAGCCACTGTTTAAAATTACCCTTTTCTCAAGTCAGCTCAACCGGATTTCCCAGGAGTATATATATATATATATATATATATATATATATATATATATATATATATATATATAAGTTTAATTAAAAACGACTGAAAATGTATTGTTTTAAAGTTTTTTTAAATTTAATTTTGCTTGTGTTCTTATAATTTTCGTCATAAATTATGTCGAATGTTCTGTATGTATATGTCCGAACGTTTTCTGCTATAATTTTCACCAACATCATGAATGATTTTATTTTTACTTTGAACTGAATTTATGAATTCTTTTATGTATGTATCTAGAGTTATAGGAATGTTTTATTTTCTCTGAACATAGTTCTATTAGGTCCCATTTAAATCCACATGGTAATCTTACAAACGTTGATAATACAACTATAATACCCCCATTCATATATCAAAAAAAGTTTAAAATAATGGACTCAATAATAATAAAAAATAAAAGCCAACACTCGATAATATCAAATATGAACGCGGCCAAAATGAGCTGACACTAGCCACTCGGCAGCGAGGAAGGTCAATTTCTATGCGAAATACGTGAGTGGCCCGGAGAGTTCAATTCAGTTCGGTCGAAGAGCAATGCGTTAATAGCTGTATGAGCCACTTGTTTTTAAAATTACCCTTTTCTCAACCGGATTACCCGGGAACACACACCACACACACACACACACACACACACACACACACACACACACACACACACACACACACACACACATATATATATATATATATATATATATATGGGTGGGTTGTTGGGTTTTGCATATTGGAAAGCACTCAATATCAGTGATAGAGCAACCATATTTAGCTGAATAGATACGAGTTTGTGACCGTCGGGGTTGATGGTGGATTTTCGTCTGTGTTCTTTTGGGGATGACGCTCACACATATACATGCATATATTAATAATATTATCGTTTCAGTCGTTTTTTGTAGTCTGCTATACAGAAGTGACCATCTGATGTAAATGTATAGCATTGGGATATAAATTTAACTGCCGTGAGGTTTCTTATTCGCATACAAAACGCAGGGTCATTTTAAGAAAAATCATTATCATGTCAAATATGGTACACACAGAAACATTTATTTATATATATATATATATATATATATATATATATATATATATATATATATATATATATATATATATATGTTTCTGTGTACCATATATATATATATGTGTGTGTGTGTGTGTGTTTTGATATGTACAATCATATTTTCCGTCTCTATGGACGTATATCTAGATGTAAATGTAATGTGTCTTTCTACGCATTGTATTGCATACATTTGACTACCGACCTCGGTGGAGTTGAAGACGGGGAGACTGATTCGGTTTGATGCACTTGGCGTCATTCTGTCCATCCCATGCAGGCTAGTCCCTCCACTCCATTAAGTCTGCGAAAGGGCTTACTGTCTCGAGACGCCGAGAGAAAGCATGAGGGCGATGCCGCTCAATTCTGGCACCGCGGCGCTTGCGCAAGAAGACACTTGGGAGTGGCGATAGTGCTTCTCCAGACGGTCCACGCTCGGCCCACCTCCACCGGTCAGTCTTTTGTAAGTGAAAAGGAAGGTAGGAGAAAGAAAAACGGTCAGACGTAAGTGGGTGAACATGGAGTAGAAGAGAAAGAGGGAGACAGACAGAGATGGATATGTAGAAAGATTCGCTAAAATAGACAATTATTGTAGATGTGTCTTATTCAGAATAAGCATCTGTAAAAGCAATGTTCATTCTTCACAGTGCAATGAAAATTGTGGACATTGAGTGAATAGCTAGACTTTTCGGAAGGCGAGGTACTCAATGCGATTGTGAGGAGATGGTGTGTGTGCGCGTGTATTTATGTGTGTCTGTGCGCAGCTGGATGTCCATTATTGCAGGTTCGGATGTTGCTGTGTTTCTACAGGAAATACTAATTACTATCTATCTATCTATCTATCTATCTATCTATCTATCTATCTATCTATCTATCTATTTATTTGAGACTCTTTATTATCTATCTATCTATCTATCTATCTATCTATCTATCTATTTGAGACTCTTTATTATATAACCATCTATCTATCGATTTGAGACTCTTTATTATCTATCTATCTATCTATCTATTTTATACTCTTTCTCATCTATCTATCTATCTATTTGAGACTCTTTATTATCTATCTATCTATCTATCTATCTATCTATCTATTTTAGACTCTTTCTCATCTATCTATCTATCTATTTGAGACTCTTTATTATCTATCTATCTATCTATCACTGACTGTCAGTTCATAACTATCTTACTCAGTTCATATAAATCTATCTCTGTTTCTATCTATCTAAATATCTATGTCCACCAGTTCATATCTATCTATATATCTGTTTGTCTATCTCTATTCATATCTATGTATCTACCTGTCTATCATATCTATCTCCGTATATATATATATATATATAATTATTTTAGTCCATTCATATCTAAGTTTTTCATACCTATCTTTATATCAATCTATCTATGATCTATGTATCTAAGTATTTTTCTATTTATTTATATATATTCTATCTATGTATCAGGCTTTTCATATCTATCTATCTATCTATCTATCTATCTATCTATCTATCTATCTATCCACAACTAACAGTTCATATCTATCGATCTATCTACCTGTCAAGTCTTTTTCATATATATCTCCATCTGTTTTCTTATTTATCTATACATATATTTTAGACTGTTCATATCTATCTATCTATTTCATATATATCTCACTCTTAGCTTGGATATATATATATATACGTCAGCGACGGTTGAGCTCATGGACAGTGATTGAACGTTTCTGGCATAAATAGGTATTTGACAGAGAGATGTGAGTAAAAAAAATGAAAATACTAATCTAATCACATGAGGTATCCTCAAGTTAATTGTTAAATTATTCCCACGCAAATGTTCTCCATATTAAAAATGAGCTAATACTTACCTGACGAACATTTTTATTTTATTGTTAACGTATCTCTCTGTGAGAGCATTTTCAAAGAATGGAAGAAAACGTAGCCTTACCAAGAATGCGAGTTTAATATATGCCCGTAAAATGTGTAATTAAACCTTACACGACAAATAGATTAAATATACATCGAACTGTTCAAATATTTCATATCAATGATATATATATAACTGACGATAGCGTGTCAGGTGCTGATCTTCTCAAAATATGCAACATCGGTGGAAGTGAAATTTTCCTGATGCAGTCACTGTTAACCATGTTCGCCATTGTCTATGAATATAGAATACAGCGCAGTACGTAATCTGTTCAATGAAACAACGTTAAAGATTAACACCCACGAGAAATGGTTGGCAGTGAGTATTCGAAATAAAAAACATGGCCGCCTTTATACACGTCGCATTGAATATTTTGAGACTCCTTATTGGTTAACCCTTCTATTGGTGAACTATAAAATGAGTCAGCTCATTTTGGTTGGCTCACTAGTACATCAGTGTACCCAAAAATTCCAATAGTCACAACTTCGCTGGGCTGGTCATGTTACAAGGATGAGTGACAACAGAATACCTATGGTCCTCATGAATAGTCAGCTTGACAGTGGACATAGGATTGTTGGTCGATCGTGGCTCAGATATAAAGAAAAAAAAACTAAGTTGAGTTGTCAATATGCCGCATACTAAGTTCAAGCTAGTTGGCTAGAAACTCTAACCCAGAGCGGTATTGGAGATTTCGAAATTATATTGAACGGCTTAGAGCCGAAAGACAACTTCAAAAAGCGTCAGTAAATATTCCTCTTTCTATGTCCCAAGATCATCGCTGTTACACAATATGTATGCAGGTCACCAGCAGGACTGAAGTGTCACATACGGCACAAACATGAAACTGAATTAGATTATTGGATCCTCATACATAGAAATCGAAGAGAGATTTCATCAACATCTATCTATCTATCTATCTATCTATCTATCTATCTATATATATATATATATATATATATATATATATAATGTCTTAATGTGAGCCATATTTATAGGTTAAAGGGATAGAGCGTATACAAATATAAAAGTGGACATTGAAGTCAACACGCAGAGGCGACAGTCTGTTTCATGCTAAACGCAATTCTCGGGGCATTATTATTAGCATGAAACAGACTGTTGCCTTTGAGTGTTGAATTCATTGTCCTCTTTATATATATATATATTTATATATATATATATATATATATATATATATATAATTATTAATATTATTTTTTATATATTCATACATTCAATTCATATATTATTATATATCCCTATATGCATTTCCTATATTAACACACACACACACACACACACACATATATATATATATATATATATATATATATATATATATATATATATATATATATATATATATGAATAAAAATGACAATAGGAAAACTAGTAATTGCTGACGCGTTTCGTCCAATCAGCAATTACTAGTTTTCCTATTGTCATTTTTATTCATAAATATTGTCCTATCTTCTGGTTACATCGGAGAAATTTTCATATATATATATATATATATATATATATATATATATATATATATATATATATATATATATATATATATATATTTGTATATATTACTCTTATTATTATTATTGTATTATTATTATTAAAATATAAATAAAACCTTCAATATTTATCGAATGTTTACACATTGTTTCAGCATTTTTCCATGCCTCATCGGGATCATCGATAAGATTTTTGCTCGAGGTTTCATATGAGTGATTGAAATAATACGAAACATTGAATTGACGTTCAATAAGTATCGAACGTTTGGATTTGGTGCTAATTCTTTTGTTATTGGTATCTACAAGACAAAATATAAGTAGAGTCAGAAAGCTTTAATATCTGGCAGATTTTGGTACCAACCTAAACCATATTTTTCAATTTTTTTTTTGTTTTGTAATTATTCATTTTGATTTGCCCGTTTTTTGTTTAGAACTCTATTTCACAGTAGATTTTCACCACCATTTAAGGTTATTTCTTGAAAATGCATATTTGAAGATAACGAAGCATGACGGAAAGTTCCCTTTCAGATTCCTGAGCTTCACAAAGTTTTACGGAAGCCAAAGATAAGGTTATCTTTCCCCGTCTTTTATGTACGGAATATTTCGCTTCTAGAATGAGAAATTGCATTATGATTTTAACCAATCTTTGATTTTTATTTAATATTTATTTATTTATTTTTTGCGGTGTGTGGGCGTTTCTTTTATCGTCGGCCATTTTATGGGCTTTATCTCTTGTGGATAACTGGGTGCAGTACAGTTATCTAAAGTATTATTACAACCACCGTTTTGTTAAAATGCCTTTGATTCCCCTCCTTACACTGATAGAAAGACCGTAATCTGTCTAAGAGTTTAAGACAAAAACTCTCTTTAGCTTTTAAAGTAAACCATTCTTTGTTTTAATCTAATGTTTCATAAAACACTTGTTACTACACATTAACACCTCATCATTTGTTAGAAGAATATAGTAAAAATACAAATAATAATTTTAGTAAACCATTCATTGTTTTAATTTAGTGTTTCATAAAACACTTGTTACTAGACATTAACACATCATTATATTATGAATATAGCCTTCAGACAATAATACACTATTCCTTGGGATTTTACTATACACACTGATAGTTCTATGAAAGCCAATAAAGTAAAGATTTGTAATTAAAGTCTACGAACTGAAAGGTATCGTCTCATATAAAGAAGAAAATATTTCAGCTTCAACTACTGTCATCCGTATAATAATTGCAGCACCGTGTATGAGCAAAATGATACAATCAAGAACATTAACAGAATCGTTGGCCGCCATTTTTTACAAAAGATTTAAAAAGACAGTGTAGAAATGTTCATCTACTCACTGATTTCAATTTAAAGACGGTTTTAACATTCTACATGTTTTAAGAACCAATTAATATCAGAATTGATGCAAACAGAATGCTTATATTTACCAACTAAATCCAGATCTTGAATAAGGGAATGCACAAAACAAAAAGCAAAATAATAATAATAATAATAAAACCCGACATGACAGAGTGGGCCAATATCTGCACTGGAAAATCTGCAACTTCTACGGGAAGGAAACTGAAAGAAACTGGTATGAACACCACCCAGACCCGGTTACGGAGATAGGACCTGTTACAATTCTATGGGACTGCACAATACACACTGACAGAACAATCAAGGCCAACCGGCCAGATATTGTTATTAAAGACCACAAACAAAAACGATGCCTCCTTATTGATATGGCAGTCCCTGCTGACTGCAATCTATCTTTGAAGATATTCAAAAAGTTGTCAAAGTACAAGGAACTTGAAATAGAAATCTCGAAAATGTGGCATATGGGAACATCAACAATCCCTGTTGTAGTTGGAGCCCTAGGATTGGTTGGGAAAGATTCCAGTAGACTAATTGAAGGGATTCCTGGAAGTCCATGCCTTAAAGAGATACAAAAAATTGTTCTGACAAGTACAGCCCACATTTTACGAAGGGCTTTATCTATGTATTTTTTTTTGCAGTGGAAAGTGTCATAATACCATTTCTAACCTTAGGTCCGTGGGTGGGATCAGGAAAGAAATGTATAAACGTCAGACATCAAAGGAAATAATAATAAGATCCTATCACTGTCACATAATTAAGAATGGAACTAACGTGAAATGCAGGATCTACAGAAAATATGATAAAACTGTCGACCATATTATCTCTGAATGACGGGAACTAGCAAAAAATGAATATATCCACAGGCATGACAAAGTAATGACATATATGCATTGTAAGATAAATGGGAAATGAGAAATGGTAACCAAAATAACGATGTAACTATCCTCAGGGACATGCCAATTCAAACTGACAGGTAAATAAAAGCTAACAAATCTGATTTTATCATAAAAGACAAGGAAGTCAGGAAGTGTATGCTTATTGACATAGCAGTACCATCTGAGAGAAACACCTTCATGAAAATTATCGAAGTAATTGTTCAAATACAAGGACCTCGAGATCGAGATTAACAGGATGTGTGGAATGAAGACTGAGACTGTACCAATAGTAATTGGAGCTCTGGGACTCGTGAGAAAAGGAATGGATAATTTTACTAACAGTGTCCCAGGTAACATCAACATACAAGTTGCTCAGAATATCTCTTTACTAGGAAAACCCGATATACTAAGAAAGGTGCTATCAATTAAATAACAATTCTCTTATAGGGTCTAAAGACTATAGTTTGGACCCGGCTGTACGGGATACAAAGCAGGAAATATGACATACACAAATAATAATAATAATAATAATAATAATAATGGAGCCCTAGGATTGGTTAGAAAAGATTGCAGTAGACTAATTGAAGGGATACAAAAAATTGTTCTGACAAGTACAGCCCACACTTTACGGAGAGCTTTATCTATGTAATTTTTTTTTGTCAGTGGAAAGTGTCATAATACCATTTCTATCCTTGGGTCCCTGGGTGGGACCCGGAAAGAAATGTGTAAATGCCAGAAATAAAGAAAATAAAAAAAATAATAATAATAATAGATGAACTGTTTGGTAACTGAATAGAGTCGGATAATATGCTGAACGTTTGTAATTGATTTGGTACTTGGATTCTTGACGTTACAGTCAAGGTTAAGTTTAGATAATGCAGAGAAACAGACCAGAGTTCAGAATTGCTCGGGTCTCGTAGGATACTTTGAAAGGTGTTGAAGATTTCAAGAAACTTGTTGCCACTCAATTTTCCGCCATTTGTTATAAACATGCAAACGCCTGAAATATCACAATGCCGATTTTCTAAGCTGAAATCGATTAAACAACAAAATAATCGAAGTGATAACTCGACGTTTTGGCGATTAGAACTAAAATTGAATGATTTATGTTTTTTACGGTTTATCAACATGTTTTGAATTGTATGACTTATTCTTTCTTTGCGAGGTAAATATAGCGCTGTAAGAAAGAGATTGCAAATTCTACTCATAATATCAATCAAAAGCACAAAAAATAGAGAAACAGTTAAAACATTTTAAATTACTTTAGAATCATAATTCACAAATTTGACAAGCCTATTGGTCATAAGAGTTTCGATTCAACATCTGTTCTGATTTAATTGTGTATAAATGCATTGACATAGACTCCATGTCAATCCCTCTAACCCAGAATTAATAAGCTTTAACCAGCAAAGCTCAAGCAGCAAGGCTCAAGCAGCAAGACTCAAACAGCAAGGCTCAAGCAGCAAGACTCAAACAGCCAGGCTCAAGCAGCAAGACTCAAACAGTAAGGCTCAAGCAGCAAGACTCAAACAGCAAGGCTCAAGCAGCAAGACTCAAACAGTAAGGCTCAAGCAGCAAGGCTCAATACAAATTCGTGTGTCTCAGGTGAATCAATAAACTCTGTCGAATCTCTTGCATACTGAGAAAGCGAAACAAATTCTAATGAAAAAGATGTGAAAATTCGAATATCTAAAGCCTGGATCGCCTGGAATAAAATTAGATGTAATCTGGAAATATTAGCTACCAGACAACCTCAAACGGAGATTTTTTTTGACGATGTTAATGTATGGTGCCACTGACTGGACATGGACTAAAACCCTAGAATCTAAGCTTGATGGAACCGAAACTCGCACGTTGGGAGCTATAAATTAACAACTCTTAGAGATAACATCCAACTAAATCACAGCTCTATAGACGCATCCCCGGTATTTCTACAATCTTACGCAAACGAAGAATGCAGTTTCCCAGACACTGCTGACCAGGAAAACAAGCACTTGCGAGTGATCAACAACTCTGGATGCCTAGCCGTGGCGTAATATAGGCTGGTCCCAAGCAATCTCATAAATAACACATAATGCCATCCTAATGGCCTTGATGCAGGACCCTGATAGTTGGCGTTATAGACTCGCGAATGTCCACGATAGCTCGACCGAATAATAAATATGTGTGTATAGCAGAGACTTAATCATGACAAAATACAATGAGAACTGATAATTTTTTGAAGGAAATTTCTTTTTAAAATAATATAATTATCATAAAGTTACTTATTCAAGTGCAAAACATTTTAGTCGTTCTTACATTTAATCATATATTTCCCGTTCAATATTTCATATTGCTGTTCAATTTTTTCTCTTTTAAATATAATTTCTGAAGTACTTACCTGTTTTCGCTTTTTCTTTCCAATTTTGATTTTCCTGCATTTCTCTCCTTTGTTCTTAGATCAGTTCTTTGTCCTTTTTCAGTGTTTCTCCTTTTTTATTTTCTTCTTTGTTGATTTTCGCCTCTGTTTCAGTTATCTCCTTTTTTTATTAATTGTTTTTCCTTTATATCCTCCTCCTTTGTATATTTTTCGATCCTCTCCTTTTTCATCCCGATCTTCCTGCTCTTCTTAACTTTTGGTTTTCTTCTCATTCTGCTATTTTTTTTTTATCTTCCTGCCTTTCTTTTCTTGTGCTTCTATCTTCTTATTTTTCTATACATTTTTTTCACTCTGTCTTTTTTTTAAGTCAGATCTTTTTTCTTCGTCCTCTCTTTTACTTGTTTTTATTATACCCTTTTTCTTCTTTTTTTCTTATTGCTCTTTTTTATCTTTCTTCTGGACTGTTTCTTCTCTTGCTTAATCTGCTCTCTCTTCCTACTCCTTTTCATTTCTTCGTTCTTTTTTCTACTCATTTTTCTTCACTTCTATCATTACTTTTTTTCTCTTCACCTATTTCCTCTCTTTATCAGCCATAACTCCTTTTTTCTTCTCCTCTTCATTTTTGACTCCACTTTGTTGTTTTTCTCTCTATTTTTTCTCCATTTTCTTTTCGTCCGACCCTTTCTCTTTCTTGTCCTCTTAATGTTTCTTCACTTCTTCTATATATTTACCCATCGTAAAAATTCTTCTCTTTTCTTTTTTGTAGTTCACTCTCTTTCTTTTCTTGGAATTTTCTTCTTTGTCTTCCAATCGTAGATATAATCGAAATTCATTTCCTCTTTTATCCTTTTTCATAATGGCCATCCGCACGTGTAAGGAGGCACTGTTTCCGCTAATGAATCTCCACTATGCGTTGCCGAGTTTTCTTGATCTGCTAGTTAAAATAACCTTGATTTAAATTCTCAGATAGCATTCCCAAGACTTATGTTCTAGATGCGATGGCTTTTAACAAACGGTAAAAATATGCAGGTCGTTCGCTTCAAAAAAGCTTCAAGTTTCGAATTTCGTTTTTTTTTTTTTTTGAGAATTGGTAATTATTCGCAGGTCACACTTCTTTAGACATAGTCAGTCTTAAATAACAGGCCTTCTGTGACAGATCTTGAGGAGAGGCAATGTTTTCCCAGGTCTCACACCTTCATTCAGTAATTCCGTTCGTTCCAATTTAAAGAGCGGTGCTTATTTTCAGGTCATACGATTTCTGATCTCCACAGATGCTTCTTTGAGGTTTTTCAGTATTCCCTTTATGATTTTACTTCTTGGAGAAAATTGGTGTTCGACGTCAATCCATTGACAAGAAGCCAGGAAAAAGATTAATATGAACCACCGTTCAAAGTAAAAATATATTCTTTAAAATAATGCTACATTTTTCACTGAGTAAACACACTTCTTTTTCATCATTAGAAAGCAGCGTATATATATATATATATATATATATATATATATATATATATATATATATATATATATATATATATATATTGTACGAGCCAAAAATGGAAAGGCACACAGAAAAGAGATTTTTGTATTTGTAATAAGAAAAGTGAGTAATAGTTTGTTTATTAATACAGGTGATTGATACAGGTGTACATATGTACATTATACCAGTCAGAAAAAGATTTAGCATATTGTTGGGGAAACTTTTGCTTCAATAACGGCCTGACATTAACCTAATTGGAAACCTTTGGGCAATTATGGACAAACGAGCCCGTAATGGGCAAGTTAACACAGAAGATGAGCTTTTACGCGAATTAAAGAAATGGTGAAAAAATCTAGCGAAGGACGTTGACTTACTAATGAATTTAATCTATAGAATGCCACAAAGGATTCAGGCCGTTATTAAAGCAAAAGGTTACCCAATAAATTACTAAATCATTTTTTTGCCTTGTATATTTTACTTATGCACACCTGTATTAATACCTTGTATTAAAAAACGAATTCTATTACTCACTTGTCTTGGCAAAATTACAAAAATCGTCCATTTTTTTGCCTCGCACTCTCTATCTCTCTTCTTCATATATATATATATATATATATATATATATATATATATATATATATATATATATATATAGTCGCAACGTTGTCGTCGTTTCTAACTCGTATCCAAGAATTTAAGTTCTTCTCTACTGATCGCTTCCTTTATAATGATGTTTTTTTTCTAAATACATTTCCCGCCAACGTGCAAGTTCAGGACTAGAGGCTACCAGTTTCACCAAAAGCTGTTCCTGTCATCCATTTCCTATCACTCGAAGTAGAAGTTTCTTTAAGGTGGATTTCAATTTAACAGGAAGTGACGCACACTTTTGATTGTACGACCTTCCTCTGTGGCACATATGGAATGAGACATACAGAATCCAGTTAGGAAACTGCATCTGACTGCTGTTGACTCTGTTTTAATTTCGAGTGACTCCTGCTGTAGCATGTCCATCAAGCGTAGCCCTCTTCATCCGCTGGTTCAACCACTAAGGTCTGTTGTAATCGGTATCCGCTTGTTCCAGATGAAAAATAATGTACAATCCTCTGTCGATTAATCCAAGTAGGGACCTATGGAGAGGTCAAATAACATTTTTTTCGTGCTAAAATCGAATATCCAGGAATTATTGGTTTGTAAATACAGTAGATTTCGCTTAATAGATATCTTCATAGATCAAAGTTTAAAGGAGAAATTTTTTTCGAGTATCGATGAGTGAAATTAGCCATATCCAAAAATCGGCATGGCTCAGTTAGAAGACATACCACACTTTTACTAAGGTTTTACTTTTTGGGTTCGATATCATGTCATATGTGCGTAAATCCGACGTCTTTAACGGACGAGCCGTGCGAACGAAAAGGTCAAATGCAGAGTGGATTTAACCTTAACCGCTACACTTCACAACTTGAAAGCCAGTCTTGGTGTCTGGCAGTTGCAGACAATGGTCAGAGACAGGCATCTTGAACAAAACTACTTACCTGAAGCCAACGAATATTTTACCCAATTCGTTTAACTTGATTGCGCGAATCGAAGAGAAAGAAAAAAAAGAAAAGAATAAATAAGAAAAAAAAAGGAGGAAAGTGGATGGTGGAAAAGAACAAAGAATTGGCAAAAAAAAGAAAATAAATTCTATCAATCGTCAATTACGAATTAACGTTATCTACTGCGTTCCTTTAATGTTTTTTTTTATTATTTCACATCAGTATTCAGATCTTCTTGCTCTCCTGTGCTCCTCCTTACTCTCCACTAAAAACAAAATTCTGCGTGAATTAGAAAAAATAGCCAAAACGTTTCTTCAAATTAAATGTATATTATCTTTTTGTGGCTCACGTTGCAAAGGGCATTTTCTACAAGGACTAAAATTACTTTCTAATGACTTCATATTTAACAACGTATAATAGAAAAAGTCAGCAGTCAATTTCAAAATGAATATCTATCTATTTATCTATCTATTTATCTCACTATTTATCTACCTCAGTCTGTTTATCTTTCCCGCTTTATCTCAGAGATTTCCTATCTATCTATCTATCTATCTATCTATCTATCTATCTATCTATCTATCTATCTCTCCCCTATTTCTACATCTATTTTATTCCGTTTATCCTTCTTATTTTACTAATCTGTCTTTTTCCTATCTATCTATCTATCTATCTATCTATCTATCTATCTATCTATCTATCCTTGTTTATATCTCTCCCCTATTTCTACATCTATTTTATTCCGTTCATCCTTCTCATTTTAGTAATCTGTCTTTTCCTATCTATCTATCTATCTATCTATCTATCTATCTATCTATCTATCTATCTATCTATCTATCTCATTCTGTTCATCTATCTATCTATCTATGTCTGTTTGTCCTTCTCTCTTTATCTATTTCCGTACTTTCCTATCTATCTATCTATCTATCTATCTATCTATCTATCTATCTATCTATGTCTGTTTGTCCTTCTCTCTTTATCTATTTCCGTACTTTCCTATCTATCTATCTATCTATCTATCTATCTATCTATCTATCTATCTATCTATCCGTAACTATCTAACTTTCCATCTATGTCTTTCGATCCGATGTTTTTACATACTATTGTTCACACAATAGAAGGCCAAAGAGCCGCTCAAGCTAGATGGTTACTGAATGAGGTTATTGTAATTGGACGAAAGAAAGAAGTTAGTTAGTTAGAAGGGCATATTATCAGGATATGTAGGATAGGTAACGGTTGAATCTATACCTCCTGTATTTAATTGCAGTGATTGGTGGAAAATCTCACGGCAGACGGTTCAACAAACTAATGGCTCTCGGTTAGGAGCACTCTGATTGATGCTCCTACCTTACTATTGGAATACAAATTAAATAAAGATGAATCAAACCCTTTTAGTTGGTATGACGATTTCTAGATCTGGCCTGGTGGAACGAAGCAAAGGTTATTGTCTGATTGTATGCCATGAAAATAGCGATTTTTCTTCCTTAAGGATATAATCGGTGAAATATTTTGAAATATTATGTACATATTGATCAGAGAATACAATGGAAATATTCAGGGTGCTCAGAATGTCATTATAAAGTCATAATTATAACATATATGTTTTAATATAAAATACAAGAAGAGAATATGAATTCAAATTATAAACAATGTCGACAGTGATACCCGTTAGCATCAAATAAAGCTTGGATCTTTTTTTATTTCGTTTCTGAACACCGGTGTCATTTGCTCCCTTGAAATAAACTGAACGAACGGCGTTATGAGCAGTTCCATGACCAATATCTTTCCGCTGCGCTAACTTTCCTAATGATTTTCATGGATGCTGTTGCATACTTGCAGAAAAAATCCCACAGTTTCTCCTCCGATGGCTTTGCTGGTCTTCCACAACTTTTGGCATCGTCGACTGATCCTGTTCTCCGAAATTCATCAACAAGGTTACAAACTCCATTGCAACGTAGAGCAGGTGTATTTGAAAAATTATCAGCAAAACGCCGTCGCAAAAAATATAGGTATCTAACAGCTTTTGAAATGCTTTTGATGAGAAATACATGTTCTTCAGTTGGGGTGAAATCTGAAATATAAAAAATATGATTATAAAAGTCTGCAGTAAATTTTCGAACATCCTGTACTACTAAAATGTAAAGGTAGTTCGTAAGATATCTACTTTATTATGAAACCTATCTTGCAATTATTTTTATGAACAATATTTGATAAGGAACTGTTCACTCCAAAAACCAGTCGTTACTTGTCATATCAGAAGGTTTGCGTGTCCCGGTGATCCCAAGAACGAAGCCGTCTGGAGTTTCAACACCTGTAGGGTCACCCATGGCGGTAAGGACGAGGAAGAGGGACCAGACTGGATGCGACCAACATCTAAAGAACCCAATAGGCAAATATCTACACGAAAAGCCGTCGGAAGAGGGCATCGCCAGTCGAACTGGCGTAACTAAGACGGACCTTGACAGACCAAGCTTCCGACAGCCCGATGCAACCAGGTTTGCCAGATCTCGCCTGTCTCAATCCCCCTTTGAGCTGCGAGGTAGGCGCTTCTGGCCATGTGTGTGGGCTTCTCCGTCGCGCAGAGTTGTCCACCAAAATCAAATTCAAGCGAATGGCTTCGTCAAAATCCCTTTAACAAATCATGAGTAGGCTGGGCCTTCACAGCATAAGTGGAGGCAACCGGGGACGTTAACGATGGAGAACTGGTCAGCCAACATCAAAGACTGTACGGACATGCCAGATCTCGCCTGTCTCAATCCCCTTTGAGCCGTGTGGGAGCCGCTTCTGGTTAAGTGTGGATGACATCCTGACTTATGTTGAAAAGGGTGCATCGGGCAAAATAAGTTAAGAATCACTGATCTACATGATGTCAACGGCCAAACTGGCGGAAGAGGGCAGCACTAGTCGGGCTGGTGGGACCAAAGCGGACCATGACAGACCAACCACCCGACAGCCCGATTCAAATAATCTGTCTCTATCTCCTTTGTGCCGAGAAGGAGGTGCTTCTGGACAAGTTTGTGGACTTCTCCATCGCTCTGAGTTGTCTAGCAAAATAAAATTTACGCAAAATGGTTTCTTCAAATTCTCTTTGATTAATCCCCAGGATTACTTACATTATTTCCATTATTCGAACTGTTATCCTCGTCTTCATTGCCAGATTCATAACGTTTCGGCCGTTGTACGCACCGGCCTTCTTCAGGAGATTGGTATTTCGATCCGAACCCTTTATTTCGTCCAATGAGGTAGATTGTTATAATTCCACGTGCCATGCCTCTTCCGGATGGCTCAGTTATTTCAATTTAACTCAACTCTCCGAGTTTTGGACTCACCACTGCTGAGGACGGGTATGAAACTCACAACACTTTGTGTCTAGTCACTGGATCTAACCAAGTTGTGATTTCAATACCAGGCCACAGCAGTGGTGAACGGCACTTGGAGAGTTGAGATAAAGGGAAACAACTGAGACATCCGGAAGAGGCATGGCATGTGGAATTAGAATAATCTACCCTGGTAGACGAAATAAAGGGTTTGTTCTGAATTTCTAATCACCTGAAGAAGTACAACGGCTGAAATGTTTCGAATATGTCAATGACGATGAGGATAACAGTCCGAATAATGTAAATAATGTAAGTAATCATAATACCTCATATCAGAGATATAGAGAGATAATACTCAGGTGTAGGCTGGGCCTTTACACCCATCTCTACTGCTGCGATCAGAGTGAGGAAAAAGAATAAGGAAAGAGGTTGACGATCCCGATGATCGGATGCGTGAAGGTGCCGACTAGTACTACCAGTATAAAACAACACGATAAACTAAATACAGTACAGTGTAACCCGGATGTAAGAGAGTTGTCGGTACCGGAGAAGAAGTCTCTTATATTCGGGTTTCTCTTATATCCGGTTTTCTCTTATATCCGGGTTTCTCTTATATCCGGGTTTGGTCTATTTTATATTCATTAACACAGGCTCTAATTTGGGACCAGAGAAAACAACAACACGTATTTTGAAATAATTGCGCAAATTCAGTTCTTTTATTATTTATAGAGACAGCCACAATAATTACAGGCTCCTGACTGCTATTCGCAAATTCTTCTATAACAATGATGACATCGACATACAAGTTTGACTATTAGCCGGCATTCGTACTAAGGTAATATCCAGGATTCGTCATGGTGATTTATAATGTGAATATGTCCTTTTCACTTGGAAAATTGACGCAGTACAATCTTCTTAGCTCCCATCTACTTCTGCTTGTCAATGAGCCGTATTAAGCAAAGCTTAGTATATATCTATGAAAATGATTATTTCTCTTACTCTTCCTGGCAGTAGTAAACCTGGACAGTCGCTACTCTTGGACATTTAAATTCGTTAATAATATTTGCCCTGTTTTGTTCTAAGAGGTGAATTATTATTTTTAACTATAAGGTTAGAGGTTTGTATTCCTGATCAATCAATATTCGGAAAAAATTTATATAGGTCATACTACAATATGTTTGGCCAGCAGACTCACTGTAGACATTTCTAACCATAGCTCAATTAGATCTCATTTAAATATTCATGGAGACCTACTGGACACTATTTATATCCGGGTCTCTTATATCCGGGTTACACTGTACAATATAAAATACTAGATCAGAACGGTAATCATTGCTCCACAATATAATTGTATCGAATATTTTTGTAAGTTAATCTTAATGTTGCTGAGATCCCCTGGGAAAAGATATGACCACACTAGCTCTATCTGCATGCGAGTCTGTAAAAGAAAACTTTAAGCTCAGTGCCCATTTTCAAATCTCAGGTAACCTTTTTTTTTAATTTATTTATTACCGTATTACTTTGCCCATCAATTCACACCGGAAACAAAATCCGGCCACCATTTTGTTTTCATAGAAAGATTGTCGCCAGTAGATATACACCTCATTCTTTTTTGTGTCTACCCGGGCGAATTTTCGGAGGTTTTTCTTTACTGAGACTCCAGGGGTGAAAACTGAAAAGAAATAGCAAACAGAAACAGCAGTATTAAAAATAAGAGGTAAAAGAAAGATATTAAAAGAGTCAACGGAAGAATGTTTTGTTTTTTTTTCCAAAATAAATATATCCTTAGCTCGATTTGTCGAGATAGATTGTGGACAACATCTTTAGAAAAATCTTGGTAACAGAAAACCTATTTGGAAAGAAGTAGAATGAACACACAAAGAATCATATTAAAGTTTAAATGCATTTATGAAGCTGACGCTTTATCATATACATATCAATAAATATGTCATTCTCTGAGATAATTGAAAAAGTGTTTATCAGTATTTTATAACTACTACTTAAACGTTAGATAAGAGAGGATTTGCGAGTTCAAGACAATATGGAGACTGGCCGAAATAATCGGAACTGATTAAAATATAAATTCCGAACTACGAGCTTAATGTCGATTCACTCTGTGAAGATCACTGAAAAGAAAGTTAAAATATGGGGGTTGTAGGCGAAGGACTTAATGATGTAACTAAGTAAAGGCATTTCGTCAGCATATCTGCATAACTAAGTTCATTTACGAAAGGTGAGTTAAAAGATGTTTCCGAAAAATAGATGGATAAATAGATGTAATGTTACCCCTGCTCTTCCCAAGAAGGTGCATCCATACAATTCAGACGCTATCTCTAGTAGATATCTTCAGTTTGGGATGGTTGTGGGGATAGGTTGGTTATATACAGTTTTTTACTGGCCAAGGAGTTGGTGCTAGGTAGCTCGTTAATCGTCTAGATTTGCTGATAAGTGTTCGAGTTCTCTCATTCATAACTAGCATATCCTATGCTATTGGCACCGTGTGATCTTTAGTTGTTTGCTTTTATTTCAAGCAACAAAACTGGATCAAACCTCACGCCCAACCTATTAAATATATTTCATTTTCTTACTGACAAGAAACGTGGGATTGCCCTTCTTCTTGATTCAGTAAACCGTGGTATATTCTTGGTGACGGGGGCTGAAGAAAAGCAAGTCGTGCTCTTGTCGGAAGAAGAAGACCTGATCTTGGTTGAAAATGATAGTTTTAATAATAGTAAATAAAGATAGAATATTTACAACAGTGGATGGGGAAGAAACACCAAATTGTGCATTCTCGAACTTTTATCAGAGAATCTAACATCGAGTAAACTCCAGGCGCGTGTGATTTGCGTGTTTGTTGATCAGCCAATTTTCAATTTGTCTGGCCTACCGATTCTTCCGGCGGTCCCTCTCTGCTGTTCGATAAAATGCTATATATATATATATATATATATATATATATATATATATATATATATGAAAGAAAAAATATGGAGAAAAAACAAACAAAAATCTATATACAATTATGCTGTTTTAATGTTAATATGTCAACGTCGGACGTTTCGGTCTAATAAACCATCTTCAGGACATATTCATCATTAAAACAGCATAATTGTATAATTGTATGGATTTTTTGTTTGTTTTTCTGTATATATTTTTCTTCATACTCGGATCCATATCCATATATTTGCTTTTTATATATATATATATATATATATATATATATATATATATATATATATATATATATATATATATGAGTTAGTTAAGAAGTTAGTTAGTTTATGAAAATTAGGTAATCCAGTATGGGCAAAAACCTATGGAGGATAAACTCCAGAGAGCTCAATGTAAATCCAGAGCAAGTAATTGAAATAAAAACAGACCACTTTAAGGTTCCATGTAATAAATTATTTCACCACAGCCCTTTTAAAAGGACTGCGGATCATCAGACTTTACTCCCCAAACAAAACATGAAAAGAAAATTTTCAACAATTTTGACGGGCCGTGTTAAACATATTTAAATTAACGAAGTGAGGAAGTGAAAGGGGAGAGAGAAGACATGAGTGAGTTATCAGATATTGACATATTTAAACGGTTAACTTAACAGAAGTTATATATTGAAATCGAAGGGGTAGAGAAGATAAAACTCATAGAGAGAAAAAGAGAGAAGGAAGTTAAGAGAGAAGAGAAGAGAAGATGTCACTAAATTTCTTTGTAAGAAAAGCTAGAAACTAAAATTTAAGTAAAAGAGATTACTTATCTAGAAAC
>CAHIKZ030001724.1:472500-475000 GCA_903632075.3 Acanthosepion pharaonis
TTGATTTAAATAAAATTTAAATTTGAACAAGGCAATGAATCCTACCCAAAATATAGAAGGAGAAAGTCAGAAGATGAAGGTCGCATCGGCGTGATCATTGAGTAAAACTGAAATGTAAGATTTTTCTCCATAAATTATAACAATAACTTAAAATGTGTGACCCGCAGCAAGGCGGATTATTATATATATATATATATATATTATATATATATATATATATATATATATATATATATATATATATATATATATATATCTGTTCGATGAAATTAAGCAAATCGATCAAATGCAGTCAGGATGACGGTCTCACAATTAAAAAAAATGGCGTCCCGCCTGTTGATCGAATTAATGACAATCGAATAAAGTGAGTTGCGGAAAATCAGTTACCGCCAAACTCGAGCTAAAATGGTGGAAAAAATATATGCAAGAAACCAGCATAGATTCGACAACGTTAGGTTCTTTATCAACCTTCTTTCTTCTCTTCCATAGCTGTTTTAAGCAATTTTTCCTTGACGAAGATATGCACCAATCTACAACTGTTTACATGTGCACGGGCTCGTACAGTTAGCGTTTTATAAAAAGACATTCACTGTATCTTTTGACAAAAAAAAAAAAAAGAGAAGAAATTTTCTTACATACCGCCTCGATTCTTAAATACGAAGCTCATCTAAAGTTTTCGTGGCATTATATTAAATTAAGGAAAAAAAGCTCACTTCACCGGAGACGCGTAATGAATACCTATTCCCGTCCTGGGTATAACGATAAACTACATCCGCCTACTCGATAAGACGTCAAATTACATCCGACAGTAAGGTCTTTCATCAGGAGGTTTTGAGGAGAGTGGAATTGCTGGTGTTCCCAGATCCACCCTGACCGGGATGGTCCCAGCAATTGGCAAATAGTTAACTCCAAACTGGGGTCAAAACACTATGAAAGTGTAAAAATAGGTTTTAGTACGAGCAATATATATTTTGTAAAAGATTATTTCCAGCAATGAATTTTTGAAGAAAAAATATTACCAGCAATACATTATTACCAGCAATACATTTAAAAAAAAACAAACAAAAATATTGCCAGCAATACATTTTTAAAGGAAAAAAATATTATTACCAGCAATACATTTTGAAGAAAAAATATTACCAACAAACCCCAAGAAGAGGTAGAGGCTTGCAGAGTAAGGGTCACGCTTTATAGAGGTTATGCGAGGAAGATTCCTGTAAATCCTAGACTTGAATATGGTAAGATGGTAAAATCAGGAAAGCATCTTAATGGAGTCGGTTCCAGAATGAAGCTGCTGCTCAATTGAAACTTAATTGCCGGTGTTCCCGGGTCCATCCTGACTCGAGATGGTATCACCTATTAGGGTCCTAGCTACTGGCAAATAGTTAACCCCAAACTGGGGTCAAAACACTATGAAAGTGTAAAAATAGGTGTTAGTACCAGCAATACATTTTTTTTAATAATTATTACCAGCAATGAATTTTTGAAGGAAAAGTGTTACCAGCAATACATTTTTGAAGGTTAACAAAGAAACTATTATTAGCAGCAATATATCACTGAAGAAAAAAATTATTAACAACAATAAAAATCTCGTCGTAATTAAATAACCCATTGAGGTTGATATGCCGGAAAACAATATAATGCAAACCGAATACTTGTTCATTTGGAGAATGCAACAACGCGTATTATGAAAACTGTAATATTAGAAATACTAATTCATATAATAACTCGTGGCTCAAACATATGTTGTTGTTCATCCAGGACCTGTAATGTTTTTGTTTTTTTTAAAAATCTCGAAGGATATAACGTGCTCTCTCCCCGGTATATATTAACATTGTAACACCTGTATCAGGATTTATCGTAAAATATCGATGAAAATAGAAACGGTAATGATCTGTTTGTACATTACAAATGAAAAACTATTTTTTTTAAATTTATTATAATAATGCTTGACCAGTACAAAGTCCAATTTGTGGATAGCTCGATCATGGTGTAACTATGTCTGAAATCTTAGATTGTTCCAACTGCTAGGCAGCATATTATTTTTATATAAGCTTAAATAGCTCATTTAGGATTAATTATAAAACTTGAGAAATTTCTACAAGAAAGTAGCCTAGTGGATAAAAGTGTTGGTTGTGACACTTAGGCCACATAGTGGTTGTCAGTTCTAATCCCCCGATCGAGCAGTATGTATTTGCACTCAGTGTAAATAGGCGAGTAATAACAACAGTAGGAAGATGTGGACGGCCATGGTCGCCAATGTGCTAAATAGAAAAAGACGATATTCCTAGATATGAGCAATAGTACAATAGCAGTCTCCTCTGTAGATTAAATAAACGGTTCAATTTGTAATTAATATCAGTCAATTATGTGCGTGATACACGCTTAGATGATCATGTATCTTTCGATACATGACTGACGATGCAGATCTTTTTTCCTGCAGTAGTTTGATTTCTTTCTGCGGCTATAGAACCCGACCTGTCTGCTATTTACCCATAGC
>CAHIKZ030001724.1:480000-537500 GCA_903632075.3 Acanthosepion pharaonis
TTCAAACAATTATTACAAAGACAAACGGCGAAAGGGAATGGGTGACATGAACAGGTTTTGGTGAAACTGGAGTCTTCTAGTGCTGTACCTGAACGTTGGCGGCGAATTTAACGATCATCATAAAGGAAGCGATGAGCAAAGAAGGAATTCTTGGATACGAGATAAAGATGGCGCTAACAACGACGACGATGACGACAAATAATAAGCATTGTGAAGTAATGTAGACTTAGATAGAGGAATAGGAGATCCGAGTTCGTATCCCAGTGGTGTTCATTAGTTTTACATACTAATACCCTTGAGGAATGTATGAACTTGATTTGCGTGTTGCACAAAACAAATAAAACACACAAAAAATTTAAGCGGAGAAAAAAGCTTTCGGGTGGAGGGGATAATTAGGATAGATTACCTAACAAACGTTCATGCTCACAGAGGTTCAGTATTGCTACTAGAAGCATGCATTTACATGGCAGGATCAGACTTGCAAGAAAGAAAATACTAGATTTATGAAGTTAAAATCCAAATCATAATAGAGACGATCAAGGCACTTCGCCGTTGTATAATGGCTAACAAGCTTGCCTTGTTAGACTAATTACGATTGAGTAGTGTGTTTGATCCTCACTGGATGCTCCACAATTTCGGCCTTGTGCCACAACCATTCTACGCTTAGAAAATCATCTGTGTACTTCAACGTAGTGTAATGGTTAGCAAGCTTGTCTCGTGAGCCCAATAACGACTGAGTAGTGAGTTCGATCCTCACTGGCCGCCCCATACATTCGGCCTTGTGCCACACCTAACTTACGATTAGAAAATCACCTCAGCACTCCCAATTGGTGTAATGGTTATCAAGTTTGTCTCGCTAGATCAATGCCGAGTATTGAGTTCGATCCTCACCGGGTGTCCCATAATTACGCTTAGAAAAGCATAGTAGTGTAATGGTAAGCAAGCTTGTCTCGATAGATCAATTACGACTGAGTTGTGAGTTCGAACTTCACAAGGTGCTCCACAATTTCGACCTTGTGCCACATCTAAACTACGCTAAGGAAACCATTTGGACAATTCGATATAGTGTAATGGTAAGCAAGCTTGTCCCGATAGATCAATTACGAATGAGTAGTGAGTTCGATCCACACTGAGCGCTCATACTTTCGGTCTTGTGCCACATCTAAGCTTCGCGATCAGTAAAGAAGAATTTAAATTCTTCGATGCAAGATGAAGCCATCGCCGCCGCCGCCGACGGCGACGATATTCGACGAGAAGTTGAAAAGATAGAATTCTCTTAATCTGCCAACTCAAATCGCCGAGATTTTAAAACGCCTTTTCTATCATGACGCTAATCGCCAAATAGTTTAATCTTCAAGTGACTGCTGACGATTCTTTAATCTTCGACAGAACAGTGATACATAAATTACTATTCAGCATGTTTGTGTTTCTTATACATCTAATACAGAAATCGAGCACATCAAAGAAACGTATGAAGTCAACGGCAGCAGCTGCATATTAATACACAGGTATAAGGAAAAATACCAGCTAAGTATTGCTAATCCAGCCCGCTGCAAACAGGCTTTTATTTTAATCTGGACAAGATTGTAGCTCATTTCATCTTTCTTTTAACTCTTCTGCTACCCACTTGCTGCCCTTCCGTTTAGCAAGTACTAGTTGAAGTATGAGGTTTTGCGTCTTTGAAATTACGTATCTGATTAGCTTAACATATATCTACAAGCAATTTGAGAGCTTCTCTATATGCTAATATATATTTCTTAAAATGCCACCTCTCTACTAGCCGAAGACGATAATGGCTCTCCGCAGATTTCTTTTTATTATTTATAAATTAACCTACCTTCTCTGGAAAGATTACCATCAATAGCAATAGTGTAGCAATAAAAGTCAGATGAGCTCTTATTCAATTGAATAACAGCGGGACCTGTCGCAAAAGTTGATACGGAAGATTTACTTTCGAAAGATGGTTATCAGTAAGTTAAATCAGCTTCAAAGCTCAAGAGCAAGGGGCTCCGACTGAGAGAAAGTCACGGAATGAAGATTAATTACTTTTTCAGATAAAAAATGACAAGACAAAAGACACTAAGAAGGGACCAAGCAGGCCTTGCAGAACTGACAGTGTAGACAGCTGTGAATAGTACACTCCCTCCTCACCAGTGCCTCATCTCAACTTCGCTTGCTTATAAACCAAGTATAAAATCCGGTTTACTGCCAGAAATTGTTTTGTTCTTCACTCGATCTAGCCGAAGGGTAATTTTTAAGTCACGACCGTTCGACGAAACTGCACCCTCTCAACGAACCCGGTGTCTGGTTTGAGCTGCAACACAACAGGAGTACCTTACCGCTCGGTACGTTTTTGATCTGAGTTTTGTTTCTTTTTTCTGGATTAGAAAGTTGTTTCGTGAAATTGTTGACACAGTAATTATAGGTTCAACCCCTGGGTCGAATTGTGTGTAGTTTAAATCAGTGTAAACTGGGCTAGTAATAAATGAATAGTACCAAAAATAGATGAGAGATCCCTACACATGGGCAGTGGAACGTGAACAGTCAATCATCGTAGATTGAATAAAGTGTTCAGTTCAGAATACTCTGCTGGTTAACCGGATCGATAAACAAGGCCGAAACGTTGTATTAATAACAATGATGAGGACAATATCATGTAATTTTTTAAAGGAAGTGTAAGTCGGAAATACGTAAAATTGTCTACTTAAGTCCAGATTTGGGAGTTACTGACAAAAAGAAAAATTGGGCCATGTTGAAACAGACAAAAATTGATACATTTTTTTTTCATAAAAATCTATGGGAAAATCCTTGAACAAAGCGTTTGAAAATGTTATTTGAAAAGATATATGTTATATTTATTTCGTAAAATTACTTTTTTTTTCTTCATTCATTCTCAATTATCTATGTGTTCCATAATCCGGAAATTTAAATTATCCGAACATACTATTTCAACCCAAAAAGGTGTTCATATAATTTCCGGAATTACGATAAATGTTTTCGAAGAACTGAGTTTTGTTAGCCCATGCGTAGTTCTACTACAAAATGGAACAGATTAAATTGAAAAAAAAAAACCCCAAAAAAACGCATGTATTTTAATTGTACTGAGAAATAAAAAGCAATTTTTGCCAAAAATAGATGAAGAGGAAGGAAATTCATCATATTTGAATGAAAAAAAAAAAGAGAAAAAAATAACATGTTCAATTTAAAAGAAAATTTTGAAATTATAAATTAAGTGCCAATCAATGCGTTACAATGAGATTTAAATTGCACAAATGACATGGAAGAAAAACCTTCCTTATTTCGGCAATTTCCACGTTTCTCCCTATCTGATTATTTTTTTTTTCTTTTTTCTTTTGATTTCTTCATTTTTTTCCATTTAAGTGCAAACGTTTCTATTTATTCTTACATTATCATACCGAATTTTTTCCTGCCTGTTCACACCTTTTTCTGTATTAGTTTACATTCACTTTCATTTTCACTTTAATTATACAGTGTGTAACTTTCTATTTTCATATTATTCGGCTCCTCTTTATAGCTATCTTTTTTGTCGCTTTTCAGGCAGTTTCTAGCTATTTTCTTGACACTACCCTTTTCCTTCGCTTCCCAAGTTTAGTCGAGTAACGATTATTTACGCTTTTCTGAAATTCATTTCCTTGCTAAATTTCGGGATACACTTACGTAAAATACACTCGCAATATCTCATATTCCAATTGTATCAAAATTAAATGTGCAGGTAATATCCTTGGGGTTATTTTTATCGTTTCATCCCAAGTAAAGTGATAATGCCATAAAAACTCAGGGTGGGGGCTACAAGGAGTGAAAGGGAGTCACAAGTCTTCAGCGGAGAGGAAAGGACAAAGAAGGAATATGGTTCAATAAGCCAAAAGATGTTGATTGACATTGAATTTAATTTTTGAAGAAGGCAGTTTTCAGTGAAGCAAGAAATTGGAATGGGATTTCCACAGGTGGGAAGTGCGAGAAAAGAAACTGTTAGATTAGAAGTGACTGTTCCATCTAGATAGTTCAATACTAAAACGATAAGACCTGCTTGCCAAACTGGAGACAATTGAGGAAAGGGCAAAAGATGATCTGAATTCAAGAAGATAGCGATTGACATTACATTTAAATTTTTCACGATTGTAGTTAACAGGGAAGCAAGAAATCGGAAGTGAATTCCGTAGGTGACAAGTTTGATTCTTGAAAAAAATCCAAAGAATCGTATTTCATGTAATTCATCTTGACCAAGCATCTCGACTGCAGTCACTTTCTCACTGATGTGACATGGTTGCTCCATTTTCTCGAAATATTTTCATGATAACGTTTCTGATGGGTTGTTCCCTGGTGACCCGACTACTTAAATTTAAGACGTTACTAGATTGTTAACAAGTTTTCACCATTTTATTGTTGAAGTAGCTAGCTGCAACCGCCATTTCTACTGTAACAGTTTATTTTCTCGCACCTCCCACACGAGAAACTCCTTTCAGATTTCTTGCTTCCCTGATTACTACAATAAAAATTTTAAGTGCAACGTCAATCGTCATGTTTCGTTTTATTGAAAGCTGTTCATTTTAATCATTTTCTCATCCCTCCCTATTCTCAGTATTTACTTTCACTTTCACTTTCACTTTAATTCCTTGTAATCCCCTGCTGTGCCGTTATCGTTTCCCTTGGAACAAAACGATTAAAGTAAATAAACATTGTCAAAAATGTATATAATGACAGAGAATAAAAGTACTTTTGACACACTGTTTTGTTTTACTCGCATGAAGGTTAAATAAAGACTATAGTAGTTCACCACTATGAGGCGAACCAATTTACCGCGGTACCCGGTGTAGCACGGTCGGGTACCGCAGTCGGTTAGTGGACCCTAATATTTTGCTGTCGTACCCTCAATATCGTTTACTTTAAAAAAAAATTCCACAATCTCTTACCAATTTCTGGGTCATCTTCTTCACGATAGACAGAACAAACAGCGATCATCAGATGAGTCCTAATTTATTTTAATAATTACACCCCTTTTTCACACGTTTTACCTTGATTTTGATGATCAGACAGCCCAAATTTTGTGAAATTTTAACATCTTGGCCGTTTCACGCCTAAGCCAATTGTATTGGTAATAATTACACATGATTACTTTTATTTTTCTATTTCGCGTTATATTTCCTATAACATCGGACTAATTCACAGGAATTCAATCACTGCAATCAGATACCACAGATGGAGTATAAATAGGAGTACTTTTCTCTGGTTGATCATATTAAATTTGACTGTCCAACAGTAGACATCAAGAATCTCTCATAAATAAACAAATATAAATAGTATGGAGTTATTAGGGGTCGCAAGCAGGAAATGCAAGAGGAACTACTTTTGAGGACGGTTAAAATTTATTGTATAAAAAATCTTCTGCAAAACACTGAAATCAGTTGAAATTTCGGGTAATTTGCTCTTTAAGCCCTAAGTATCTAAGAAAACTTTCCTGAATAGTTATATTTACGTGTAAATTTATATGCTTAATTCGGAAATAACAAAGAAATTTTGATAAAATCTACCTTTTCGGAGTTATCAGCAATTAAAGTTCGAAACAACGCCAATAATGGCTGCCGTGACGTAGCCGGCAACGACACGAATGTGTCCGAACTTTTATTGTCGATAACTCCAAAACGGTATATTTTATAAAAATTTCTTAGTTATTTTCGAATTAGGCATGCAAATTTGGAATAAGAAATAACTGTTCAGGATTTTTTATTAGATACTTAGCACGGGGTTAAAAAGCAAATTACCCGAATTTTCTTACGGAATCATTGGCATAAATTAGTATATTTTTTGAGGTTCTTTTCGGGTCATTATCTACAGTATGTATCGCGAAGTAGGGTAAATAGGACCCCAAAGCTGGGTAGGTGTTCAACCTACTATTATCGATTACGCGATTCCCTAGCAGCTCAAGTCGGCCATCATGGACCCCAAGGCCCGCGCTATGGCGGTGGACTACTGTGTCGTGACAAGTTAGAGGATATGTGAGAAAAGAGTAACCAGAAATATTACCTCGAGGTATTGATAGCTATAAAATTGATGTATATGAAAACGTACAACACCCTCCTCTGCCGTCCAAGATTTCCAACAGCAATTGATGAAGATCGCTTCGATCTCAGACCTGCCTATCAAACGTTGTTATTTATGTTTGATCATAAGGAAGCGAAGACATAGAGGAAAAAATAACACTCGAATAAACTGAACAAAAATTAAATACTGTTTTTATATCAGTCCTTCGTTTGGTTTATATCAGAGTTCGCATACAATTAATTATCAGCGCAACGCAAGTCTAAATCAGAAGTGATATTGTTGTTGACTTGGTAAAGTTTGTTTTACTGTTCTGGTAAAGTTCGGCACACGGCTGAAGTCGCGGGGTTCTCTTCGGCAGGAAATCATGTGAGGTGTACCCCGGCCGGTGGCTGGGACGAACTATCTTTATCGTCTCTCTCCTGTTTTCGTCTCCGTCTCGTCTAGTCTGACGAATTAATTGATATTCGCTCAAACTGGCGCGGGGTACGGCGCTTAGGGGGATTTTGGTAAATCCCCTTTGTTGTCAGCATAGTCATAATTCTGGGAAATTCCTTTCTTCCGCTCTCTCATATTATTACTTCTCACTAAATCTCCTCAGATAGCGTGGGTGACTTATCCACCCATTCCTGATATTTCAAATCAATTTTCGATCAGGAAAAATCAACTCCAAATTCGTTGTTTACGAAAATGAAGTTTTCGCTTTACAGCTTGCATTTTCAGCTGCGTCGAACATATGTCAATCATCATTACCCTGGATCATTTTCCATTGTTTAAATCATCGACACACCAATTCCAGGTGTCGGCGATATGTGAATTAAATCGTCAATCTTTTCCTACGGATTTTAATTATTAACCCTTCTTGTTCCAAAATCTTTCAATATATTGTTCTTTCTATCCATAAAAAAAATTCCTATGTTTTACCGGGGTAATAACAAATAGTATCACATATACTGTATCCAAGAAAGCAAAATCAAAAGAAAAACTAGATATTAATCATGTTTGTCATTCATTCAGTTAGCACATTTTGCACCTCTGTGGGTACCCATCCTGTATTTCATGGTGACATTCAAGGCAAAAAAGTGGAATGACTTCTGGTTCCTTTTGGTTATTAGGTTAATCCGTCCCTCCTCTCAGTCGTTCTTCCCCCCACTGGTAAATCCGTAGACCTCTAAGGCGCAACTATTATGGCCAGGCTGGTCACTTGTTATAGGTGTGTTGTGGAGAGGTGATCCCCTTCACCGGTCGAATCGGGTAAACCCTCTCAGTGTTTAACCGGGGTGTTGCCGACGCAGAGCCCATGCGATTTCTTGTAGCCATGTTTGAGAGTTGGGTTTAGGCACTGGACGAGTACAGATTCGCGCCGCAATTCACCTGAGCAAAACAGAGCCGACAGCTTTGATGCAGAGATACTACCATTGTCGATACATCCCTTGATATTAATATTGATATTAATAACCCCGATATTGATATTCATAGAGGAGTTAGAGTGCGTAAGTCACTAACTTTGAAAACAGTATATAATAAGGAAATGGGGACACCTCGAGGCGATGTAATGGTTAACAAGCTTGTCTAACTAAAACAATTACGCCTGAACAGTGTTCGATACTCACTGGGTACCCCCTACATTCGGCCTTGTGCCACATCTAAGCTACGCTTGGAAAATCACTATAATAAGGAAATGGTTTTGTCAAAGAATAACAGATTCAAGAATACAAAACGAACAATAAAGAATTATAAATAAATTCGAACATCTGTAAAAAAAAAAGTGGAAGAGTTTGGAAGACTTTTAGCACTTCCGGTACTTAGCAAACTATATTGAGGTTTGAAAAGTACTGATAAGAGGTATTTAGAAAGTTGCTGAAGATGAGAAATCGCATTTATTTACAAGTCGAAATATCTCTGTTGATAGGGATTTGTGTGCAGGCGGTAACGTATCTTAACATCACTACGGCTTCTTCATTCCTCGTGTCGCCATTTTTTAATATTAGATTTTTAAATCTTTGAATGCTGTTATCTACACTTTCTCTTACGTCATCATTTGGTGAGTTTATAATATCTAAGCTTTTAGAATATCTATCGTCATTTCGTACACAGATTATCGCATTTATCTGTGGATTTTTTTCCTTTATCTTACTTAAAAGATCTAGCTTCTTATAAACCGCCCTTCCGTCTCGTCCATCGCCTTCTTCTTTCCCCATTTCTTTCAAAAGATATTTTTACCTTTTTTTTTCTTTCTATTGAATTGATTTTTTTTTATATCTTTAAATCCCAAAGCAAAATAACGTAACAGTTCCTGTTTTATTCTGAAATGTGAATTCTTTCTTGCTACTCCCATATTGGAGTTTTTTTTTTATCTATCTTATTTATTAAGTTATTTAGCATTTCATCTGCTTCTTCTTGATCTTCTTCTTCTTCTTCTTCTTCTTCTTCTTCTTATTATTATTATTATTATTATTATTATTATTATTATTATTATTCTTTTATGTCGTTAGCAGTTTTAATTCATAATACATGTTTTTATATCCAGCTATTCGCCTAAAAAAATGTAAGTAAATAAATAAAAATAAATAAATGTCTTTGATGCCGGCTGCTAAAGTTTCTCTTCTGAGAGGAATGAATTCTGGATTATCCTTCGGTTGACGCAGGCAGGTGGCGTGGGGCTGTGACGTTGTGTACATATCGATACGTCGAAAATCGGATTATAAAGAAAGAATCAATAATTTTCGACACTGGATTTTATACTTCGATGAGAATATACCGTATGGAGGAAAGGAATCCAGGTAGATGCAACAAAATGAATAACAGAAACACATTCTGTGATTGAAAATGTCGATATATATATATATATATATATATATATATATATATATATGTGTGTGTGTGTATGTGTGTGTGTGTGTTTATGTATGTGTGTGTGCGTCTGTAAGCAACAGCAGATTAATTCGGCATATGTATATATATATATATATATATATATATATATATATATATATGTGTGTGTGTGTGTGTGTGTATAAGCGGAAGTAATCTGTATTTAAGAGATATAAACAATATTTTATGATAGATATATGAAAATAATCTGCTGTTGAATATATATATATATATATATATATATATATATGATAAAAATATAGTTTTAAGGTATGCTATATTTATGGGATTGAGACCATATGTTAATCTAAAAGTGGATAAACCTTGTGTATACATATATATGTCTACAGTGTGGTCAGCACCCAATGTGCAAAACCAATTTGTTTAAGTCTGAAGATTGTGTTCAAGAATGAAATACATCGGTCTCCACTTTTATCGTAATATATATATATATATATATATATATATATATATATATATATATATATATATATATATATATAATGGAATGGATTAAGTCCGATTATTCAATATATTTACTGTTTATACGTTATTTTTATAGATACAGTAAAGTAAATGCCCAGTTTTTATTTAAACATATTAATTAGATATTCTGACAGGAATGATCAAGAAATTTCGTCGAAAATATGCGTTCTCCGGGAGGAATCGAACCTGTAACCTAATGGGAACGGTCAATTGATCTTATGTGCTGTTAACATTTTACCTCTTCTTCTCACCCAGCTATGGGTAGATAGCAGGACAGGCCGGGTTCTATAGCTTTGGATGGCAAGTGGTCTACCACAGAAAGAAAGGGCAAGCTACTTCGGGAAAAAAAAATCTTCGTCACTCATGTATCGAAAGATGCATGATCGTCTAAGCGTGTATCACTGAGTAGTAAAAAGAGCAATATGATTACATGGTCCATTGGCCTCTATTTTACCTGTCAATACATAATCCTCGCTATACTGAATCTTAGTACATTGTTTCAAGACTTTTATTTCATTGTATCTCACTATTAAAATATTCTAAGAATTACAGTCATTTTCGACTACACTAGTATACACATACATATATACAGTACAAGGCAAAAAAAAATGGACGCACCCATAGAAAGTCGATTTTTGTATTTTCAGCAAGACAAGTGATTAATAAAATTCGTTTATTAATACTGGGTATTATGATACATATGGAAATTATACAAGTCAAAAATGATTTAGTATTTTGTTGGGTAACCTTTTCCTTTAATAACGGCCTTAATTCTTCGTTGTATGCTTTAGACTAAATTCTTTAGTAAGTCAACGTCCTTCGCCAGATTTTTCCAGCATTTCTTTAATTCGTGACAAAGCTCCTATTCCTTTGATAACTCTCCTATTACTGGGATTAAAGCCCAAAGGTTGTCAATTGGGTCATGGTCATAACCCTTACTAAAGAATTTAGCCTATAGCATGGCACGAAGTATTAAGGTCGTTATTAAAGCAAAAGGTTACCCAAGAAAATAGTAAATCATTTTTGACTTATATAATGTATATATATATAGTCGACTCTCCCGTCGATTTTGACGTATGAGGCTCAAGCTGATCAGTTTCCAGGAAACCGACAGCCCTACAACGACACATGAGATTTGATTATAGTGGTGAAGGTTTCGTGCAGGACCATCCACTCTTTCTGAAGGACCAAATACAGAGACCTGGTGCACTAAGTGCCACAGGGTTCCCAAATGACTCTCCGCAGGTTTTGAATTCAGAGTTGTCCTTCTCCTAGACCAGTTGCCATACAAGGCTATAGAACCCAGTCTGTTCTGCTATTTTACCCATAGCTGGAGGGAGAAGAAGAGGATTCATACCTTTGCCAAGAGTATTAGCACGTATATATATATATATATATATATATATATATATATATATATATATATATATATATATATATTGTATTAATAAACGATTTCTCTTTGTCTTAGTAAAAATCGTCTTTCTATGGGTGCCTCTATTTTTGCGTTGTACCGTATACATAGCGAAAGTGTTGGAAATGTCTGGACAAAATTTGCTCTATGGAGATAATAATATTATTTGAAAAAACACCTAATGTTTTTTTTTTATATATTCATATGTAATATTTAAAATACATGCATGCTTACAGGGAATTATTAAAATTAAAATTGGTTTACTCACATGTGGGTTTTTTGCTTTTGGCTTTTCAAAAAGTTAGTAAATATTTATAAGATTACCAAAGTCTGGAATAATTACGCCCCTTGATTTTTTTTTTATTTTATTTTCTTCCCAGCTCCACCTTGACCCACGGTGGCAGAATCTTGTTGGGGTCCCAGCTTTGGGCAAATAGTTAACCTCAAAACTGGAGTCAAAACACCATGAAAGTATAAAAAATTATAGTAAAATAGCAGCAATACATTTTCATAGTAAAAAAAATAATAGAAATATATTTTTTTTTGAAAATAAAAAATATTACCAGCAATACATTTCTATAAGGAAAAACAATAATTTTTTGTTAAAAAAATATTAGTACTAATACTTTTTTTATAAAAAATAGAAACGAAAAATATGACCAGTAATATATTTTTGTAAAGATATTATCAGTAATATATTCTCCAAAGATTAAAACAAAAAATATTACCACCAATACAATTTTTTGTAAAAAAAAAACAAATATCTGTAATATATTTTGTAAAGAACAAAAACAATAAATATTAACAACGAAACATCAATACATTTTTGTAAAAAAAGAAAAAAAATACTACTGTTCCCAAGAAAGTTAAATTTCGGCATTAAATGACCTATAAAGAGTTGAAATACCACTAAGCGAGCAAGCAAAACCTCGGTCACGATGACTTACAACTTCCTGCTAGCACAACAAGCAACGACTTCCGTTTACCCATTTTCAAACTGTTTCCAAATGCGCCGTAACCTCAATAAATACATTGATAATGATGAGATTCGAACACCAGTCTCATGGTCAGAAATCGAACGTTCTGTATGTATACATAGCTGGCCACTCGTATGCGAAGATACCTGTCTAATAAGGTGACTGGCCAATGCCTGTTGGAGACGCTTGCTCAGGCGCATTTGTTTATTACAGAGCCTACCTGTGGTTCATAATTTAACTATGTTGAGCAAACCTTCGTTACGTACCTTTTTTACAGTTATCTAGCGTGATCAAGAATTTAAATAAAGCCAGCACTCTCAATCCCTCGGCCACGATGACTCGTGACTTCGTGCTACTGACCCAAGTTTTCCGTCTACCCAATTACACTAAATGGGCTCGGGTCAACCTGTAGTATAGTTTTCAGGCACTTTCTAAAAGTGCCGCACGCTGGGATCGATCCGATATCACCAGGAAGTCTTCTGACAAATCGACCATGGTGAGATTCGAACCCGGGACTCATGGTCAGAACACGAACGTTTTAACTACTGGGCAACGCCTTATTTTTTTACCATAAATTCATGATATCTCTTAGATAATAAAGAAAACGAATTTGTAGAGATCTATATCTGCTTTTGAATTGAAGAGGTTTTTAGAAATATTATAAATGCATATTTATGATATTATATGTGACAACTCTTTTATTTTTCGTATTTTCTATTATCGTCATGTGTCAGTTATTGTAACTTACTCTCAGAACGCTGCTTCTCATATTATTCATTATGTTCTCTGCTCAGTTCTAATTAAGTGTCTTCTTCTTCATTCGAAACTTGCAGACGTCTTTAGATCTAGACTTCAAGGAGCGGCCCGTTTCACCTTTATATTCTGTGCCTCAACGGTATGGGATATTTTCCAATACGTTCTTGATCTTGGTCTTCTCGGAAGGTGGTCTAGCTATTCTCAGGTGAATGAGTTGAAATATTTTGATCCTAAGGCCAGTTCGAAGCCCGGAATTCTTACAAGCCACACTTTTATGTATCTTTCTTTGTGTCGGGTTTTATTTTGTTTATTGAGAAGTTACATATACTTAAAGATGTTTGAAGTCTTTTTCTTTTCTTTTTATAGTAAATTTTATCCAAGCAGTGATCTTAAAATTCATTGAGAAAAAAAAAAGAGAGAAAAGATTACAGTGACCGCATGGTGTTCAGTTCAGTTTAGTTCTTCGATAGTTATAATAATTCATCGAAAGGTCACTCGCTGTAAGCAGGAACTGCTTTTGCCATTACAAACTAGTCGATTTCTTTAATGCAGCAAAGTTTAGCTTTTGTCTAACACGGGGAAAGCAGTTACTTTTACAAGTGGGAAATTGTCTGATTTTTTTTTAATTGCAATGTAACTACCATAGAACAGGTTCAAAGAAGAGTAACAAAAAATCTGTAGGTAAGAATTTTGTCATTTTAACACAAGAAAGGCAATAAAGCCACTAAATCATCCGGATTACTAAATGTTAAATATCAAGAGAAAGTGAAATATTATTAACAAGTGGAAAAAAATAAAATAAGAGTTATCGGGTAGGCATTATATAACAATTGAATATACATTTAAGTTTTGAACATCATAGTTGTGTGAAAATCATGAAACCGGAACAGATGTCCACAAGAGAGTATTATAAAAGAAGAAAGTGATACCATAGAACTTACGGTTGTATCTGGCCAATTCAACTACAAATTGATGAAACCTTGCTGCTAATTTAGCACTGTGCTTAAATTCACAGAATCCAAAATTATTATTTTTTTTTTATGCGGCTGGCATAGTAAAGTTGCTATTGTAGTTCTCACTATGCTTTTGACAATCCTATAATACTTTTGCTAGGGTAGGACTGACGTCGTGATCAAAAGAATTCAAATATATTTATACAAAATGCGCAGCATTGTTTTTATGAAGAAAATTGCTTTTATGTAAGGTGTACGGCAATGTTTTTATAGTAACTCGCGCAATTTTATTCGAAATTTATTTTCTTTTGTGTAAGACTGATGCCGATATCTAAAGAATTGCTGTCTATTCCCGCAAGATGTATGCCACTGTTTCTATTAAAAACCTTGCTATCTTTATTCAGATTGTATGACAAAAGATTTAGCGAAATGTATGGCATTAAGATAGACGTAATATCGTAGTACTTTTGTGCATATATGAGATGTATGGCAAAGCTATTTTAGCAGATATATTTTTCTTCATATGTGATATCTGGCCCAGTTCCTATGCTTTTTCTTTGTATAAGACGGATGTCAAATATTTTTCTGGAAGACATATATATATATATATATATATATTCTAGGAACCATTAAAACTGTCAAAATGACCAAGGGAATTCAAAACAACATGAATCTATCCAGCTCTTATCTCAAATAACAACTGAAAAGAGACTGTTTGACCAACACATGGACTGACCAAAATTCATATTCAAAAAGTAAAAAAAAAACAAATGAAAACTACAGATAAAGTTCATTTTCTCCATCAAGTCATTCATTGTCTTTAGATCACGGCTACTAACAAGCAGAATATTTTTCTCTTGATCATGCCTAGTCGATAAACAATCGAGGAATCTAACTGAAATAATAAAAACGAAAGAATATTAATATACCACCCAGTGTGCCTGAAGATTTTAATTTTTTAATATTTTATTGTTAAATATATATATATATATATATATATATATATATATATATATATATATATATATATATATATATACAGAACTTATCAATGTGGTTATACATGTGATTGCTTCAACCCGTGATCGAAACCCGAGCGATTTGGCGACTCTCACCCTTAGGCGAAGAAAAAGATTTTTAACGCATTATATACGAGATATAAGCATTAGCGGCTACCAGAGGGCTCAATTGATAGTGAAAAATATGAAGCAAATTCCATTTCTTCCAAATTGCTCAACCTACGCGTATATAGTCATCCACAGACAGACTGTTTCACTGTATGACAGCTCATGCGATTGCTTCAAACCGGGATGGAAACCCGACCAATTTTACATCAATCTGAGACTCTCACCCTTACACCAAGAGAAAAGAAAATTTTTAACGCATTATATACGAGATATAAGCATTACCGGCTACCAGAGGGCTCAGTCTACAAGAGATATGTCTGTGTATGTCTGTGTTTCCATCAGGCTGATAGCTGGTAAGCGAAAAACCAAATTGAAAATGTCTGAGTGACTCGTTTCGTCTCTAGAAGCGAACATCAATCAAGGGTTTATCGATAGAAATAGTATTATATGTAAAAGGGAAATAAATACCACAGGTTAAAATATTACATCAAAACGTTAGAGAGACAGGGAAGTTCAATTTTAAATTCATAGCGCCCAATATATTTATATACTTAGTTGGTCGCATAGTTTTCTGACTTTGTTTTGTTTTTTAATTTTTATTTTTATGAACGTTGCTCTTGATTGCCCTAACGTTGAAAGCTGTAGACGTGACAGGAAAAGTGATATATTGCATGATAATGGATGTAAAATTCAGGGCACTTTCAGCAGAGAGTAAACTTAAAAGTCAATTTCGGTTTTACTCAAAACTACATTAACTCGAAATTATTTCAACGAACTACAAATGCAATGGTCGCATGATGTTCGCTTTTATATTGATATAATCTTTTATTTAGAGTTTCAATTCTTCAACTTATTTTCGTGACTCTGTTTGCTGTCTGTTTTGGTAAATTCCTGCTGCAGTTTTAATGTTATTTTTTTTTCTAATGAGAATCTTTTGATATCTCGATTTCACGAATTTAAACTTAGTACAAGGTTGCAACTAGCTCTCATAATTCCACTCTGGAAATTTGGGTTATAAACCGCAAGTTCTGTGCTAATACTTTCTTTCTTGGACTTTTCCCTTCTGGAAATCTTTCTGGTTTCCTGCTTTCCTTTAAAATGTGATCTTCAAAAATTTAAATGTAACCTTAATTACCGTCTTCTCTCTTCTTAAATCCTGTTTTTTTTTTTATTGCCCTAACTTTCTCAGCGGTTTTTTAGGTTATTTCTCTCTCCCTCTCTGTAGCTTCTTTGCTTCTCAGTGGTTTTATCGCCTTCCTTGGTGGGGTTGATTTTAAAAATACCGTTATTATTTGTTTTGTTTTTGCGGGGTTTTTTGTGCGTGTCAATAATATTTTTTATAGTTTTTAACTAGTATTTAATTTGCTTATTAAATTTCGAAAATTTCTGTTCAATTTTATCGTTATTTTATCGGTAGCCCGTAATTTTTTGCTTAGTTGTGTCATCCTTATTTACTTTAGTTTCTTACTTTTATGAATTTTATAAATTTTACCCTTTAAATTGTGTACGAAATACCGTATTTGACTGCTTATAAGACGCCCTGACCTATAAGACGCCCGACCTATAAGACGACACTCTGCGAATTTTGAAGGAAGAAATCGGATAAAAAATTGTTTGCTTGTACTTTCCCACTCTCCCTAATTTTATCCCTGAATATCATACTTCAGCATGAAAACCTTACAAAATTTAACACAGACCGAGAAGGAGCAAATTATGGTAAAGTTCAAAGGCTGACCTGGATATAAATGCAAGTAGACACACCAGTAGGTAGACTAAAAGACATGCAATTCTAGAATCTGTTCCAGCTGTGCTGTCGAACTCAGACGTGTCTTTCCCGAAGGGCAGAGTCTAGTCCTGGGAGGTGTACAGACCCGAACCTGTTTATGCTGGATCTACGGGGAATTATTGTCCGAGCTTACAGGCTCGAATGTCCCACGTTAAACTCGACCCTGTGCCACGAGGCGGGGTAGGGTGTTAGTAAATGTTGTCTAGCTGAAATCTGTTCACTCGTGCATAGAGGAACCCGGAAGGGGCTATGTTGAAATGCAGAGTCTCGTCCGTGTAGGTAGACAGACCCGAACCCGTTTATGCGGGTTCTACGAGGAATTTTTACCACAGCCTACGGGCTCGGATGTCCCACGTGAAACTCGACTTTATGCAACATCTACCCTCGAGACCGGGGGGGGTGCTAGTAAATATTGTCTAGCTGGAATCTGTTCCAGCTGTGATGTCGAACTATCTGCCTTCGGGCAGAGAGGAACTCGGACGGCTGGCAACTTAAGCACGTATATCCGCAAAAAATAAGGTTTATATTAAAAAGAAATAATGTCGGATGAAAAATCCCTGCAATAATTTTTTATGACAATATATATACTGTAGAATATTATTTTAAAATCAGTTTCCAATATTGGAATGGTAAATAGTAGGACAAACCGAGTTCTATAGCCTTGGATGGTAAATTGGCCTACCGCCGAAAAGCAACTTACTGGGAGAAAAAATAAATCTGCCTCGTCAGTCATGTATCGGAAGATACATGATCGCCTAAGCGTGTATCACGCATGGCACATAACAGACTAAATGAGTCCATATCCTGCAGCTTCACCTAGTTTTGAAATAACTTTGTGTGAGATTTTTAACATTTTATAGCTTATTTTTGAGTGTTTTTACAGTACAGTCAATGAAATAAGCATATTTGAAAAACAGTTCTAGATTGTGGAAATTACTTTGGATTGTCTACTGTAAATACATCGTCTATCTGTTTTTCTGCGATGAGGTATTGTAATTATTTTCATTATTTACATTATTCAGACTGTTGTCCTCATCGTCATTGCCGTATTCACAACGTTCCGGCCGTTGTACGCTCCGGCCTTCTTCAGGTTACTGAAATTTCGATTCGAATCCTTTATTTCATCCACCGGGGTAGACTATTCTAGTTCTACATGCCATGCCTTTTCGGATGTCTCCGTTATCGCCCTTTAAGTCAAATCTTGAAGGTTTTTGGTTCATCATTGCCGTAGCAAGGTATTGAACTCACAACTCTTTGTGTCAAGTCACTAGTGGTAAGAAATATAAAGGAGAAACAGGCTGTCCGCTTAAGGTAAGACTGCAAGAACATCGTAAACAGTAACACGAGGGGAAATAGAAAAGATCAGGTGTAGATGACCGTATATGGAAAGAAAAGGGAGATCACTGCCCTCTGTGGGATGAGATTGAAATAATAGACTGAGAACATCATTGGAAAACACAAAAAATGAAGGTATTAGCATATATGCTAAAACACAAAAATCTCCTGAGCGGGAAGAAGCAATGATTCGCGGAAAGAAACAACGATTCGCGAGAAGAAACAACGATTCGCGGGAAGAAGCAATGATTCGCGAGAAGAAATAACGATTCGCGGGAAGAAGCAATGATTCGCGAGAAGAAACAACGATTCGCGGGAAGAAGCAATGATTCACGGGAAAAAGCAATGATTCGCGAGAAGAAACAACGATTCGCGGGAAGAAGCAATGATTCGCGGGAAGATACAATGATTCACGGGAAGAAGCAACGATTCGCGGGAAGAAGCTATTATTTGCGGGAAAAAGCAACGGTTCGCAGGAAGAAGCAATGATTCGCGGGAAGAAGCAACGATTCGCGGGAAGAAGCAATGATTCACGGGAAGAAGCAATGATTCGCGAGAAGAAACAACGATTCGCGGGAAGAAGCAATGATTCGCGGGAAGATACAATGATTCACGGGAAGAAGCAACGATTCGCGGGAAGAAGCCATTATTTGCGGGAAAAAGCAACGATTCGCAGGAAGAAGCAACGATTCGCGGGAAGAAACAACGATTCGCGGAAGAAGCAATGATTCGCGAGAAGAAACAACGATTCGGGGGAAGAAGCAATGATTCGCGGGAAGAAGCAATGATTCGCGGGAAGAAGCAACGTTTCGCGGGAAGAAGCAATGATTCGCGAGAAGAAACAACGATTCGCGGGAAGAAACAACGATTTGCAGGAAGAAGCTGTCTGAGCGGAACTTACTTATCGCCGATGGAATAGGGAGGAAATATGAGTGGTTCGCTCCGATGTAAGTGGCATGACAGGTCTTAGCCGCGAAGGTTAGACAGGGTAGAACTAAGCAATTGTGTTTTTAATTTCGGATGATTTTTTTTTTTTTTTTTTTTTTCAGTTATATTTTAAGTGATTTTATATCTGGTCGTAAGTTCGGGCGCCGTCGGTAAGCAGGTAAATCGTTAAATGAAGAGTGTTTGGTATTTTTAAATTTGTTTCGATTTTTTTTTCTCCAGTTCTGCTAGTGTTTTATTTCCGTTTCAATAACCCTTTCCCCTACCCGGCTTTCTCTACACACTTCACTCCCCCACCCGGCCTGCTGTGCACTTTCCCGTCTCAAACTCTCATTCCCATCACTCTCTTCCTTTGCTTCTCTCTAGAAAGATATTGATGACGTCTATTCTATTTTTTTTTTTGTTTGCTTTTGTTGTTATAATTTCGTTCTTTTTCTTCTACACATTTACATTGTTAAGAAACGTCTTCTCCTGCACCATCAAGTTATTGTTTATACACCCACATGACTGGCATATTTTTTTTTAATTCCTGCTTTCAATTTATTCATTCCTTTTTGTTATAGATTAAATATTTTACTGCCCCGTAGTAGTCTCTCATAATTCTGTCTTATTTGATCGATTTTTTTTTCGATTTTTTCATTTCAAAAATATTTTTTTATATTTATAACTCATTCAGGTTTGGAAATACTTGATCATTAATTTTTCTTTGTTTTTCTATTTTCCTGTCATTCATCTTTAAAAAAAAAATAAAACAAAACGTTGTATTCATATATTTCTTACTTATTTCTATGTTTCGTTATCATTTCTTAAGTTTTCTCTCCTTTTTTCGCAAAAGAATTCCACTTTTAAGATATACGTTTCAGGTTTTTTTTCCAGTCTATAGCTCGGCAGGATGGTACAAGAATTTTCATTTCTATTCTTAGCATATATTCACAGTCGACAAAATGCAATTATTTGTTTGAGTTGCAAGTACTTTACATTTTGGGGGAATAAATTGCAATGACTAATGCATCATCTCTTCCCTTTAATGTATCCTCTTACTTCTCGCCAATGAAATATGTAGAGAATGATAGTTACAAATAATAGATAGATAGATTGAATGATATATATTAGGTTGAGTCATAAATAATTTCCGATTTGGGGAACCAAATGTAATTACAATTCTATCCTCCTAACTTATGATCATACGTGATGGTTATAAATAATAGATAGATAGATAGATAGATTAGGTTGAGTCATAAATAATTTCCGTTTTGGGGAACCAAATGTAAAGACGATCCTATCCTCCTAACTAATAATAATACGTGATGGTGATAGATAGATAGATAGATAGATAGATATATAGATAGATAGATAGATAGATAGATAGATAGATTAGCTTGAGTCATAAATAATTTCCGTTTGGGGGAACTAAATGTAATGACAATTCTATCCTCCTAACTAATAATCATACGTGATGGTTATAGATAGATAGATAGATAGATAGATAGATAGATAGATAGATAGATTAGGTTGAGTCATAATTAATTTCTGTTTTGGGGAGCCAAATGTAATGGCAAATGTATCTTCCTAAATACTAATCATACATGATGGCTATAAATAAATTTGGAGTACACTAACATACCTTAGACTCTGAAGAGAAGTTGCAGCGTACACAACAGATTAGATAATATATTTCTTAACCTCAATAATGTCAGGATTAAAAGTGAATTTATGTCACATATTCGTAAGGTGCTTCAAGCCAAGAAATAACGAAAAAATATATAGTGGTTATGGTTCATGAGGCATAACTATCCGAGAAGTACGAAATTGATAAGACATACGGTTATATCACGTTGAAACACCGGTAGACGTCCGATCATCAAAGTTAAGCAAATATTTCACCTGGCCAGTGCCCATATGGGTGACTGTCTCAGAATTCCAGGTGCTGTAAGCTTGGATTTGCAGGTGGGACAGAAATGTGAAATCGGAGATCTGAGTTCGAATTAACCTTTTTATTTAATTTTTTTGTGTTCGAACAAGTGTTTACTTTTCTGGACACAAAGTGCTTAAAAAAACTGTCCAAATGCTCTGTAATTCAGAGCGCTTTCGGCTATACATTTAGCCATTATCAAGGATTATTTTATGTTTGCTTTTTAACTGGGTGTGTGGGTTGTGTGTATGTTTCTATTTATATTATAGCGATGTTTTATTTCCCCAAACACAGGGCATTGTTGTCGTGTTCGTTGTTAATATTAGTGAGAGTTGGCTTGAAATTTTCAACCTATAACAGTATGGATTTTCTATCAGGAACAGCATAATACCTCTGTAAATATGAAATGAGCTTCCTATGTTGCAATTACAGTTTCACCACGCTTAAAATAAACGTTTCAACTTCAAATGCACGTTGTGCATCGGTTCAAGCCATGATGGTAACTGATGGTATCTGAACAAAATGGTAAGACACAACCTAGATGGAGACGCCATGGTAACTTACCTAAATTCACTAGCACGACAGATGACAGTTAAAGATGTGGTAGGTGCTTCTGCAGCAGCCTATATATATATATATATATATATATATATATATATATATATATTAAAAGTCAGAGATCAATTGAATCTGATATGTATCAGATATGTACCTTAAAAATCAGGAGATCAGTTGAATCTGCTACCTTGGTTTCAACCTTACTTCATTTTCGGCTGCAAAAAACCATTTGTACCAAAAATTCGAAATCTCGAGTGCTTGCATACATATTAAGAAATTCCTCCTAAGCACATATTTGACTGGATAAAAAATGTACATTTCAATTAACCCCGACCGATACTTTTATAATACCCTTGCTTTTCTTCTCTTCCCAATTCTTCTTCTTCTTCTTCTTCTTCTTCTTCTTCTTCTTCTTCTTCTTCTTCTTCTTCTTCTTCTTCTTGCGTTACACCCTCCCTTTCTATTAATCCAACGTCGAACGTTCTTTTATTGATTTTTAAAAAAATAATATAGGTTCATTAGATTTAAAAAAAAAATAGTGCGTTAAGAGGTCATTTGATAAAAATCACCTGAGTATACCTTAACGTTGAAACCAAGAGAGCGGATTCAACTGATTTTCTGATTGTTAAGCTTAATGTTCTACATGTTAATTTTACTTTTATTTTATTTTTTCACGTGTGTTTGAGCAATTTTTAATACTAATCTTTCTTGGTCTGATTCAACACTGACAATTTCATTGACAGTAATATTAAATTTGTTAGGAAAATTACTAAAAGTAAGTCCCAAGGATATGTTTTGAATGCTTCTGGTAATAAAATAAAATACAAGTTATATTTTTGTCCAAACACCTAAACTTTGCTCTCTCGTATTGACCTGATTCGTATGAATTTACAATTTTTGATTTAATTATTTTTTACTCGCGTTGTCTCGAGTTAAGTGTAACAGTTCATAGGGAATAATATTCTTATTAATATATTTTCTTTCTTTTCTTTTTAGGTAAGACTTCATTTGAATTTCTTGAGTGTTAAATCCTCTTCCATTTGGTTAAACTCTGGTAAGTACTTCACACTTACACTTTAAGCCCTATCTCCCTGGCGCCATTTTTTTCACCCGGTAGATATTAACCACCTTAAAAGTCGTATTTTCAGACGAATTTTTCAAAATATTTCAGTTTCTAAATAATAAAATATGAGGCAAATCTCCGTCTTACGAATATTTATCTTAATAATAATTTTAAAATAATTCAGCAGTTACTTCATTTCTGGATTCTTGACAAGTTCCTTGACGTCGTCCGATACTTTGCGTCTGAAAAATACTGCTCTTATCGAGGTCATATATATATATATATATATATATTAAGCGTTTCACCCGAAGCAAGGCGGGAAGCCACTAGGACGCAGAAGATTTGGAGCAAGAGCAGATAGGAGTGATAGAGGAAAGGCTGAGGAGAAGGATAGTGGATAGATCAAAGCAACTGGAGATATCGATTGACATTACAGTTGAATAGTTGGAGATTATAGCTCACAGGGAAACTGGAATAGGGAAGGGAGTTCCACTGGCGATAGGTGTGAGATATGAAGCTATTGGAGTAGAAGAGACGGCTGCATTTAATAGTTTCGACAGTGAAAGGGTGAGAGCGGGATGCCAGCCTTGTAGGGTGCTTGAATTCATGAAGTCTGGGAACCAGCGAATGCAGCTCTCCGGAGCAATTGCCATGAAAGTATATGTAAAAAAGACTGAGAGAGAAAATGCAGATATATATATATAATATATATATATATATATATATATATATATATATATATATATGGTCACTCGTATTCGAGGATACCCGTCTACTAGGGCAGGTAGTAAATCCCTATTGCAGACCTGTGGTTTATACTGTAACTATACTGAGCAGACCTTAGAGTTTCTGTGAAAGAGCGTGTTATCTAGCGTGATCAAGGCCGGCACGCTCTCGGCTTTGGCCACGATGACTTGTGAATTTGTGCTAGCAGAGTTATCGACGGCCCTCACGGGTTACGTTTACCCGATTTCACTCACAGGGCTTGGCATGGTTTTCAGGCACTTTCCAAAGGTGTCGCACGCTGGGATCGACCCTTCCATTTCTATAACATCAGAAAGTTGCCTTCCTGACAAATCAACCATGATGAGATTCGAACGCGGGTCTCATGGTCAGAATGCGGACGTTCAAACAATTAGGCCACATATATATATATATATATATATATATATATATATATATATATATATATATATATATATATATATATATATATATATATATATATATATATATATATATATATATATATATATATATATATATATAATATATATATATATATATATATAATATATATATATATATATATATATATATATATTCCTGAAGAATTCACGGATTTTATCTTTTTAAACCGACATATTTTATTATATTTTAATGCTTTTTTTTTAGTGGATTCCTGTATAAGACATTTTTTACATTTCGTCTTGGAAACTGACTATATATGTGTTATGGTAATTTACCCATGCACACATGGACTCTCCCAGCTATAAATAGGAGCAGGTACTGCCTTTTGCAGAGGGAAGTTTCCAGCAGTCAGCTCGGACCGAACATTCTTGCTGTAACACTCTCGTTTGTATAGGTTTGTATTACTGTTTCTGTTAATATATTTGTTTAATTCAATTCCTCTCTTTGTCTCATTATTTCTGGTCCTTACAAGGCCACAACAATATGCAATTTCGAGAAATTTATACGATCGAGAGTGCTTGATTGCGAAGCTCTTCGGAGCCTAACAATTAAAGCACACAGGATCAATCTCTTGTTTCTCCTGCAAAGAGGGTCGCAGGTTTGAATCCTGCCAGAGGACACCTTTTTCTTTAATAGGATTTCTGGTAAACGAAATTAATATTGTTCAATATATACGGAGCGTCTACTGAATATGTGTATTCACTAAAATATGTGTGTCTGAGAGAAAGACAGAGAGCGTATATGTGTTAAGTCTGATTTCGATAAATATTACGTAATATTTGAAGTAAGTAGGGAAGAGTTTAATATATGGAATCATAGCGTAAACAAGTGCTCTGACCAGAATAGCAATTACCTACCTTGTCTGATTTTTTTCTTCTCCCTCTTTTTTGTCTTCGACACAAACTCACACACAGACACACTCATAGATACACACACGCACGTGTGTTTCTGTTACATTCTCAAACACACTCTCTTAGTCTTTTTATCTATTTTCCAAATCTTTCTTTGTAGCATCTCTAAAACAGACAAAAAGTATTGTTTGCTTCTAAATGCAATTGTTTCTTGTCAAAATATCTCGATTTACGTTTCCTTCTTTTTGTTTTTTTTTTTTGTAATTTCTATTGGATTTCTAAGATAGGAAATTGAAAAAAAATATCCTAACAGACCTACAGAAACTTTTATAAAATATCGACTAAGGATACCTCATTTATTTACCAAAACAATATACAAGATTGGCTAACCAGACTAGCAGATGAGTGGATTCGAAAATGAACAACCAGTCATTACTGGTTCCATAATGGTTGTCACATTTGTATACGCATTCTATACATTGAATGTGACAACCATTATTATGTCGAGGTAATATTTTCTTTGCTGGACAAGCATGAAAATCCTTCTCTCTTGATCTTTCTTTCTGTAGTCGTTTCTGATATATGTACGAAAGAAAATTCGTATGATAATAAAATAAAACCATTAAAACATTGTTCGGATTAATTTTCTTTTCATATTGTCATCACTTCGGAACTTCAATTTACCAACATACCTTGTTTCAGGTCATTTACTATTCACCCTGGTATAGTTTACAAACATTGTTTTCTATGCAAAAACATAGGTCTTTTATATTCAAATCACAGAAGGGCTTTTATCTTTAATTTCTGCTACATAACAAGCAAATCATGCATTGTATGATTTTGAATGAAATTATTTAACACAGAGCTATCCACACGCAAATCCGTCACCAAAATCTCTCTTTTTATGATGATACTTAAAAAAAAAACATTTGTTTTATTGCAGTTGGGTATAGTTTAATTTGATTGGTTGTTTTGTAGTGGCATATCAACACTTTGCAGGTTATTACATGGCGAAATCTAAATATTTTATACGAAATCATATTTTATAATTGGGAATAACAATCGGCGAGTGATACAAGTCTCAATAATTAACCAATATTTGGGGCAGAAGAGAGTATTTGCGCGCAAGTGAATATAACGAACCCAACAAGAATTCGAACTCGGCTCTCCGATTAACAATTCGGTGCCATTATACACACCAACTGCACATCTAAGCTTACAGTACCTGGTATTCCCAAGTGGTCACCTATCTAGCTATTGACCAGTCTCAACCTTTCCTAATTTTGTCTTTGTGTCATATATATATATATATATATATATATATATATATATATATATATATATATATATATATATATATATATTTAAAAAGAAAAAACAGACCACTTTAAGGTACCATTATAAAATTGAAACGGAAAAATGACGGCGGATTTTCATTAGCACTTCCAAAATTTTGAAAGGAAAATCTGATTTTGATTTCATTTCATTTTTAAAAGGGCTTGGTGAAATAAATTATTATAATGGTACTTTAAAGTGGTCTGTTTTTTTTTAAATATTAGCTCTGGATTTACATTGAGCTCTCAGGATTTCATCCTCCTTGGGATTACCCATACGGATTACCAAGTTTTTCATAACTTAAAATATATATACATATATATATATATATATATATATATATATATATATATATATAAAACTTTTTTTTCAGACTTTTTTCTTTTCGTCACCCATGACAGACTTTTTTTCTTTTCCTCATAATCTAAATTCCCCGTTAACAAAGAGATTGTTTGCTTGGACTTGCTGTTCTGCGCTTCTAGCAGCTTGGTTGGTATAATTTTATTTTTATTTTTTTATTTTTTTTTTTTTTTTTCCTTCCTTCCCTGTCCATTCATTCATGTCACCCATGACAGACTTTTTTCTTTTCCTCATAATCTAAATTCCCCGTTAACAGTTCTGACGAGAGGGGACGAAACCGGTCGACTGGTGTGTGTTTTATTTTAAACTTATCATGGCCTGCAATACAACATTTCTAGTTTTTAATGCCTTAATATATATATATATATATATATATATATATATATATATATATATATATAACTATGAACCTAAAGAGTCAGGCAAACCTACCTAGGTTTCACCTACGCGGCCAGCGTACCCTGACGATCCGCGTAATTGAAACCTAGGTAGGTTTACCTGGGTCTTTAGGTTCAAAGTTAGATTTGCTCTACTTAGTGTATTGAGCACTTTACTTAGTTACGTTTGCTTTACCCGTTTTCGAAGTTTTTCCTTTGGACTCTGAACTTGGATCCTGGACGATTGTTTCGCCTCCATTACATGTTCTTAGTTCTTTCTTTTTTATTCTTTATTTTTCCTTGTGTATTTGTTTGTTCATTTATAAGCCAAAACACCAGACGAATATAATTACTCATATATATATATATATATATATATATATATATATATATATATATATATATATATATATATATAAAGACAAATGTACGATAACTATAAGCAAGTCGAATCTTCTTTAAGAAATATTATAAAGATATATACAATTCAAGTCGTCAAACACAAAAAAGAAAAATAATTATTGACTATAAAAATAATTAAACTTGACAATTTGATCGTTAACAAGAACTCACATGCAAGATCCAAATTACAGAGAATAAATATCATTTACGAATTCAGATTTCACTTAAGAAACTGTGTTCCTGATCAATCCAAATTCATGAAAAATTATATTGGATATACTTCAACATGCTTAAGAAGAAGACTCACGTTAAATTTCTCTGACAATAACTCAATTTCATCTCATTTTAATACACATGGCGATCTAACAAACTTTATCCGTAACATAATCGTTGATAATACAAATAGCCTCATTCACATGTAAAAATGCTGAAAATAATGGAAGCATTATTCATAAAAAAGAAAAAACTAACACTCAATAATATCAACTATGAACACGGTCACAATGTTCAGGCTGTGTTTGGAAAAAACATTCCTGTAACACTAGATATATACATAAAACATTACACACATTCAGCTAAAAGGAAAATCATCTTTGATAATGGCTAAAAGAATAGCAGAAAATAATCGAACATACAGAACGTCCAGACAATTTCTACATTATTTATGTCCAGAAAATTTCAAAAAACCCGATAAGAACACAATAAATGTTAATAAAAACTTAACTGCAGCACATATATTGTTAAATATCACAGACAATGTCTGTCTATTATATCTGCGCATGGAAAGTTCTAAAGTTGGTATGTTTGCTTTAATTTCGGTTGAAAATAAAGACAGAATTTGTCCAACATTTGGATATTTTTTCTAAGTTTCGGTTCAGATGAGTCATCATCAGCGTGTTTATACGGACATTTTAACAAAGATATTCACAATCGAAGATAATATTCTGTTATGTTGACATAGAAGATTACTATGCGACGATAATGCTCACGAAATAGCAGACGCAATTCGTAAATTCATGATGCGGTTCTATGCCGACATACCACGCGAGAGGCCGAAATATTAACAACAGAACCATATGTCTAGACGCAATATAATGTGTTGTGACGAGTTTGAAATGTAACTTTGTTGAGGAGTTACTTTCTTTTAATGTAGATAACTTCCAATATCTAAATGTGCTTTTTATTGTGTGTATGTTAAATTAAAGCAAACATACAAATATTAGAACGGTTCATGATCAGACATAATAGATATTCATTGTCTGTTATATTTAAGAAATATAGTTTTAAGGTGTGTTCTATTTATGGGATAAAGTGCTCAGTGTCAGAGACAGGGCGTATATAAATATAGAAGTGAACATTAAAATCAACACTAAGAGGCGACAGGCCGTTTCATGCTAGACGCAATCGTCAGGCCACCGATTGTGTCTAGCATGAATGAACACACACACATATATATATATATATATATATATATATATATATATATATATATATATATATATATATATATATATATATATTAAATATGCAGAATATACAGATTGTGTTTTGTATGAAATTCAGATTTATTCTACCGGTGATAAAAAATAATGTATATTATTAAATAAATTATAGCTCTGATATTATCAATCGAGCACTATTTTGATTTTCCCCGTCTCTCAATATGCGATGGCATATATTTTACACACACACACACACACACACACACACACACACACACACACACACATATATATATATATATATATATATATATATATATATATATATATACTAGCCCATTTACCAGTGTCACACATATCAGTGTAACTTGCTACGTGTCACACGTCTTTTTAAGGAAATCATTGTTATCAAAATGTGAAAAATAATAATGCATTTCAGTATTAGTCAATCGTCTTGCCGATGTGACCTCCATCTCCTGGCTTTCTCCTTCTATATTTTAGATACGTTCACTTGTTCAAATTTAAATTTAATTTAAATCAAAGGTGAAAAAATTAGGAAGGAGGTTTATGCAAAAACAGCTTGGACTCTTTGTTATATATTTGATGCAATACCTGATTGAATGAATTGATAAGCAGATTTCAACATTGATATGATACTTGAACTGTCGCAAAAAATATGTATTGTAAGGCACTACCCGCTGATTGGTGATTTCTTTATGGTCAACTTGACGTCCATATTGTCTCATTTTTATCTTTCCGATGTAACCTCAAACTTATGGCTTTCTTCTTCTCTATTTTAATAGGTACCACTCCCTTATTCAAATTTAAATTTAATGTGGGGTTTGTGCCCACCCCTGTGGGACATCCTGTAATGAAAATGAAACATACTTATCCGTGTACTCTTGAAGTAATTAGATATAAATTAAATTATATCAAAGGGAAAAAAATCAGTAGGGGGGTTTGTCCTCCGGGGACCCCCTTTGATCAAAATGAAATATACTTATCCAAGTATCCTGGGTAATGCAGTTTCAGAATATATATTGTTATGGTGGGTCGATCACCAACACACACACACACACACACACACACACACATATATATATATATATATATATATATATATATATATATATACATATACATATATATATATATATATATATATATATATATATATATAAATAAATGGACAATACTTATCTATATTATTTAAATGAAACATATATATATATATATATATATATATATATATATATATATATATATATTTATATTATATATATATAGAAATCGAGATTGTATCCTTAGTTCCATGACACATCTAGCCGAAACGTGCCGTTAATAATAAGGCGTCGGACTTTTTGCGACGTCACTGTCTTTGACTGGAGGCAACCCCCCCACCCCAATGTATAAAAGCTTTGAAAACATTCAGCTTTCAATATGACTTTTTATACATTTAAGGAATTACGGATCCTATTAAAATACCAATGGAATAATGTAAATTAAAAACTTAAATTAAAAATATTGTATGAAGCTGCATTGCACGAAATACCTTCAACGACTATTTTTCTTAATAAATTTAAGAAAATGTCTCCAACTAATACTTTTCTTAACTATTAAAATGCCTCCAAGTACTTTTTTTCTTAAATTGGACTATTCGAGCATATAACATGGAAGTTCTAATTTGACTACTAATAGAAGAGAGATAAAGAAAGAGAGATACAGTAAATTTGACTATAATGACAAAGTAGTAATCTAATCGTTCCTCTGCCGAAAATTCCTATGTCGAATCGACTATCCCGTATCAGCCAATCCGTAACAGTGAGGCCAAACAGGCTACGATGGATCGTGCCATTCCCTAATAATATGGCTAAAGATGGTCTACCGTGGCCAAAGGTTTCAAAAGTAAATTGTTAAAGCTATATGCCATTTTGACGGAACGCATGTCTCTCGACGGCATTTAAACATGTCGATATCTTCTTGCTTCTTTATTAATGGATTTTTTAACCGATTGGTTGCCCTATTAGGGCAGATCAATTTTGGAATCGTGATACTGCTCTCGATCTGAAAATCATATTTGACATGATCAATAACGACACAAAATATTTTTCCAAATTTTTATCAGTCTTTTAAGGAAAGAGTTTAAAGATTAAATTTAGGTTCAAAACCTTATAAGATCTATAATTTACTGAAGCTTTACAAAATCTATATTGAAAAGATACATAGCACATTGTTATTAAAACATTGCACCATCAAATAAGACCTTCATTTTCTTCAAAGGGAAATTATACTGAACAATTTCGTAATATTATCATGTAATATAATATACAACGCAGTAGTTTTATTGCGATTTTCAATAAACAATGCAAATTTAAAACATTTTATCTTACAGTTTGTGCCAAGACGTATTATGGTGTTATATACACTTTTATCTATTTTTTGTTTTCATAATCTAACAAATGATATAAGAAATCTTATTCATTGAGTAGGCTTTATTCGTAATCCTTCTTTTTTTACACCGTTTTTACATGTCGAATACAGTAAAAAAAAATGCATGTTTTATATGTGATTCATAGTTAGAATTCTGGTTTGAATATGTTCCATTCAATTTGTCTAATACAAACGATATAAACTTTATTTAGATTTATTCTTGAAATAGTAAAACGTTGAAATCTGTTTTTAATAATAAAAAAAATGCAGAAATTAGTTATTTCTGTAAATTTTTCAAATGATATTTAAATCTAAATGCTCATAAATCGAATCTAATTTTGGGGGTGAGTACTTAGCAAATAATACCCAAAATTTCACACCGACTGCAGTGTTGATTTCCAAAAGTGAAAAATCAACATTATTTACATTATTCGGACTATTGTCCTCACCGCCATATTTATTACAACGTTTCGGCCGTTGTACGCTCCAGCCTTCTTCAGGTGGTTGGAATGTCGAACTGATCCCTTTATTTCGCATATTGCGTTATACTTAAGGCCTTATACCACAACTAAGCTACGCTTCTCTCTTTCTTTTTATGTGCCATGTCCTTTCAGGACGTAGGCGATCATGGCTCTCCACCTCCCTCTATCCCTTGCATCTCACAAAAAGTTCTTTCCCTCTGCTTCCTCCTCCAGATCACGTTCTGTCATCCACCTGCTCAAGCCCGCACACTGCTTTCCTTTGTCTCTTTTCCCCTCTATTCGACCCGTGAGTATCAGATTCTCTAGACCCTCCTTCCTCATTATGTGTCCCAGGAACTTCAACTACCTCTTCCTGATGTGAAGTATAATCATCTGTAAACCTCATTGTTGCTCACACGCTCAGCCCATGATATCCTTAGCATCCTTCTGTAGAAGCACATCTCGGTCGCCTCGAGTCTCTTCTTCATCTTTGAGGAAATCATCCAACATTTGCTGCCGTAAAGGACAGATGTTATGTAACAGCTCAGTATTCTTTTCTTTGTTATCAAAGAAATCCTCCTGTCTGGCAATACTCTGCCGAGCTTTCGGAATACGTCCTTGGTCATCCCAATACGTCTACGGATCTTGGTGTCGCACTTACCGTTCTCTGTCAAAACGCTTCCCAGATATTTAAACGAGTCAGCTTGATTCTAGTGTTACCGACCTGTAAATCGTATTTCAGGCTCATCCTTTTACTTATGACCATGCATTCTGTCTTCTTGCAGTTTATGCTTAGTCCATTCTTCTCACTCTCCCTCGCTACCTTCTGTAGGAGATTTCGTTATTTCTTTTCCGTGTCTGCTATCAGTACTTGTGTCATCTGCGTATCTTGTGTTATTAAGATTGTGGCCGCCAATGCCAAATCCCGGTAGGGTTTGCAGTTCTCTCAGGTTGAACAGGTCGGATGAGAAGACGCATTGCCTTACGCCCCTGTCTATTTTTGTATATTCACTGAACTCGTTCCCTATGCGCATGCGTGTTGTTTGCTGCCAGTATAAGTTCTTGATTATTCTGATATCTTTCCCGGATATATCACGGAGGCTGAGTATTTCAATCAGATGCTTGTGGCGTACTTTGTTGAAGGCTATAAAACATATACGCTTGGTAAATCGTTATATTCTGTCTACGTAATCTAGGATGTGTTTCCATAAATATGAATCATCTTAAGGAAAGAAGAATTCTGAGTTTGTAATAATTCAAATGAACAAAATCCAGTAAATAATAACAGGAAACATAAAATAAAAAAATCCAGATATTATCTTAACTAAAAGTATATTCTTTTATTTATAGCCTGTGAAACATTTAGAAGAGTTGGAAAATAACAGCTTAATAAGAAGAGGAAGTCAGGCTGCGTGACCGATACAGTTAAAATTTACTTTCTATTTGTTTGGCCGATTTTTTCATGTACATATTGACTCACTATACTTACACAAGTCTAGCAACCAATATAAATCAAATCAAATATATTATTTATGTCATAAGAAACGAAATTTCTAACCCCTTCTTCTACGCCGTTTATATATTTACAGAGAGTGAGAGAGAAATAGATAGAGGTGGAGAGGAAAACGAGGGAGAGAAACGTGACCAACTAAACAAAAACTAAAAATAAACAGACTGCACAGTCAAAAACAACAGGAAAAAATAACTTATCTAGAGTCAACAAAAACCGGCAGTTTACAATTGTCCAGACCAGAAAAATAAAACGAAAAACAGTCGAGAAAAAAACGTCAATACATTCAAACGTCTGTGTATTTTCGATCTTGGTATATATATATATATATATATATATATATATATATATATATATATATATATAAGGTAGAATGTGTGTGTGTGTGTGTGTGTGTGTGTGTAACGAATGCACGGCCGCACTTTTCGACGGATTTGTACCAAAATTTACATGCACATGCTCCGAGTTAGCGGGAAGGCCAAGACCGACTATGCATTTCCCAACTCCCATCGATAGTTGAAATAATCGATTTTTTCATGCTTGTACGGCAGTTTTCATGTATTTTGCGGACATTTTCTACTGGTAAGAGTGAGAGCCTATAGCTGGCTGCCACGAATAGGCAGGAAGATTCTATTGGCCAGGGTGAGAGCCAACAGCTGACTGACACGAATGTTAACTAGAATACTAGCATAAAAAAAATTGATAGCTGCATTCGTCACAAGTGGGAAAAATTTCAATCTGCATGGTACTTTACTCCAATTGGCTCATTCGTTTGCTTAAACTGAACATTTATTCTGATTCCGCAGAACTGGGTTTTAGGTATGAAAAAGTATTTGTTGTTAACATTCTTTTTTGTTACGAGTCCTTTTTTAAAGCTGGTCATTTTGTGTTCATTTTGTTTAGTTCTTTTTTCGAACAGATTTAATGTTTAGTATAGAGCTTAGAAAAAATTCGCAGTTTGAGATAGGCAAGAAGTAAGGCATGTAGCAACATCAGCACGGCAAAGGGCACTACTTTAAAGGCAAGGAAGGGCAAAAATATTTTAAGTCATAGCGATTGCTGTATGAGTCGTACGATTTTTGTATCAAGCATGGGCAACGCCGGGCCATACTTCTAGTATATATATGTATATTATGGAATATATATATGTGTGTGTGTGTGTGTTAGATTTTAAGATAAAGTGTATCTGTAAAAGAAAAAAATGACAATATGAATAGTGACACGAGGAAAACTTATCTTAGCCGACGAGTTTTTTTCTCCCAGAGACTTTATCAAGGTATTTGAAAAATTCACTCAGAGGACGATCGCGTCATCTAAGATAAGTTTTGCCCTTGTTTATATATATATATATATATATATATATATGACGGTGCAATATCTGGTGAATACAGCGGGTCGGGTAGGACTTCTCATTTAAGCGTTTCTAAGTAGGTTTTCACCCGTTTTGCAACAAGTCGCCTAGCGTTGTCATGCAGCGACAAAACTTTGTCGGATAGCGGCCATTTTTGTTTTCAATGCTCGGCTCAAACGCATCAATTGTAGTCGACAGCGATTTCTCTGGATGGTTTTGGTCGGTTTAAGCAGCTTATAATAAGCCACACCCAGCTGATACGATCAAATGCAGAGCAGAATCTTCCAAATATGGATATTCGGCTTCGCTGCCTGTTATGATGTTGATTTGGGGTTGGTAGAGACAAACGCCAAATAACACGTAAGAATAAAAAGGGTTTTAATTGGTTGGTAAAAAAGGTACAGAAGTCGCCTGAGTAGTCAATAACTTGCTCAGCTAAGAACTTCTCTGTCTATCTATTTTTTTCATGTCAACTGACATGCCACTATTTAAAGTCTTTGTTCACAGACGGAGACAAGTTTATTTTCAAGAGGGGTGGTAGGTTTCCGACACAACACTGCCGATGTTTATGCATGGCCGGGCTTACCCCACGATCTTATACGCTTAGGATTATCGTAGTGTATACACTTTTCATCGCTGGTTAAGATATGATGCAAGAAACCTTCCCATTTCTGCCGTTGAAGCAACTGTTCACACGTGCCAATACGCCGTTCGCCGTCTCTCTTTTTAAATTCGTACGGTAGCCAATGTCCTTGCTTTTGAATCATTCCTAATGCTTTCAAACATTTCGAAACTCTGGTGTGATCAACTCCTAATGATTCTGCTAGTTCAGCTTGTGCCTGACATGAGTTTTCATAAAGTAATGTCTCCAATTCTTCGTCTTCAACTTTCTCAGTGCGCCAGAGCATTCTTTTTCTTCAGCATCAAAATCCTTATGCTAAAATATTATGACCATGGAATATTAGTGTTTAAGCCTTTTTATTATATCCTTACTCTGTCCTAGACATTGAGTTCTCCCTGGATCCTTCCTCTTGGAAAATTTTTTTCTGAAAATATACATATATGGGAATTTTTTATATATATTTTGCATATGTATGTATATTTTCCACTAATATCTATATATATATATATATATATATATATATATATATATATATATATATATATTGATTCGTGTTTTTTTTTAGTAAGGAATGCTCTGTTTTAATCAAACAGTTTTAATTAGATTTATGCCTTGAATGTTCGAGAAAAATATGTGCTCTACGACAGGAATCGAACGTGTAATCCTTATGTGAACCGTCATAAAAAAATATTTACTCCAATACGCTATATCTATAAAAATAAAGTATATCAAATAATTCCCGGAGAAAATCTATTTCATTATATGTTGTCAGTGTTTACGTTAAGTTACGTTTCATGAGCAGAAATGATCAATCGTGAAAAATCATCGATGGTATGTGTTTATAAATAGTGATCCGGACCATGCTAATCAGACACTGCTCTGTGGTTGAATGGTAACGTTACGTCATGTTTGTGTGTGTGTATGTGTGTGAGTTTTCAAAATCCCGAATGGTTCTGTTATTTGAACCTCCAGTCTTCCAAAGAATTTATAAATAAATGTTTGCCTAGTAAATCAGTATTTAATATCTACGCTTTTATATGATTTTGAGCAACTGCCTCTGGTAATGTTATAAAGTACATAACAATTAACACTAATATACATAACTAAGCTGGTTAACTATGAATAATGACTTCTATCCACTGCACACACACACACACACACACATATATATATATATATATATATATATATATATATATATATATATATATATATATATTATAAATTAATTGATTTAAAACATGGTTTTTTCGCTACACAGTTCTAACCATGCTTCAAAAATGGAAGCTAAAAGTGCCGAATTTAATTTTGTGATTAAATTATTAAATTAATGTCTTTAATTTAATCATAAAATTAAATTCGTGGCTTTTAGCTTCCATTTTTGAAACATGGTTAGAACTGTGTAGCGAAAAAAAACCTATTTTAAATCAATTAATTTATAATATTAATGCTCTGTAAATTTACATTGAGCACTATTTTGTAAAAATAAAAATATCTATAAGAACACCGCATTATATATCTTGCTGTTCTTTTTTTTTATATATTTATATATATATATATATATATATATATATATATATATATATATATTAAATAATTAAAAATTAGACAACCTTAAGTTTCCATGTCTATAATTTTCCTGGTTTATCATGTCCCATCTCTTGTTACAGAAGAATTAGGTTCTCTAATATATATATATATATATATATATATATATATATATATATATATATATATATATATATATATATATATATATATGGTCGAGAATTCTTCTCGGATTCTCCTGACTTGTTCCTTCTAACCATCTCTGTCAGACATCGCTGTCGGCAGCTCCTCCAGATGGCATCCAGAGTCATGTACAAGTTGGTCGATGTAGATGTGATGAGGTCTTACGACCGATCTTTAGCCGCGTAATGGGTTCCATAGGAAGGTGTCCACTCACATGTTCTGACTTACTTCTCCAGGACTGACCAGCTCACCAAAACTTTCTCTTTCCTGAGATAGGAGGAAGGTGTCCAGACAGGCGTTTTTTTATTCGGTGTTTCTTCCAGCTGATATCCAACTCGTGAATATAATGAACTCAACGGGAATTTGAACTCGGCTCCCCGATTAACAATTCGTTATCTATTACACCACACGCACATTCAAGCTTATAGCCTCTGCTATTTCCATACGGTCACTCGTTTAGGTAGTGACGAGTTTTGACGTTGCTTAATTTCAATGAACCAGCGTTTCAACTAAATGTAACCGTAAACCAAAAGCAATCAATAAATACATGACCAATCAAACCGCTTTTGTGGCTATAGCAGCGGCAAGTGTGATACAATAAAAAATTCAGCACCTTAGAGTGTATAAAAAAATAGTCATGGAGTTTAAGCTTAGGCTTATGATTGTTTGTGTCTGTGTAGCTATTTCAGGATAGGGAGAAGCGAAGAAATAAAAATTAGTTATTCAAGGACGATGCTATCGACGTAACTGGCGAAGTTGCTTGATATTTCATTCACATTTCAGCGAAAATCACAAGTCATCTAGTGTGAACAACTGGGTATCATAGTCATAGGAAAACATAGAGGAGAAAGTGATATTAAAAAAAACTGACAAGGCATTTTGGAACGATAAAGAAAGCAAAAAAAAGCAACGCACTTTAGAGAAGCAAGTGGAAGTTGATAGGCATGAGAAATAAAAAAAAAATAATAAATAAATAAAAACGAAAAATAAAAAGAAATATTTGAAGGCTTTGATCAAGAACTTCACGAAGAATGGGGCTCTCCCCTCAGGGACAAAATTGTTTCATCTTCTCTTTAAAAACACATTATGCAACAAATTGTTTCGCTTGTTCTATATAAACATCCAAATGGAATAAATTTCTATTTTTGATCAATTTCCCATAAAAAAAACGTAAACACTTAAATATGTGAATCATAAGAATCGATTAACTGTCCAAATTGTCAGGAATGGCATAAAGATTGCAATAATGTTTGTATCAAAGATTGTGGGATAAATGTTTTTTCAGCAAACTATAAGAACAAAAAATATTTGCCTTTTTCAGTTACGTAGTCTGATAGAAGGAAACAAATTTAATGAGGATCATTTATTTCTAAATGCCATAAGTGTTCAGGACATTGGCGATCATGATTCCACACTAATTCCTTCTTTTTTTTTTAAATTCCCTCCTGGGCAATATAATAAAATGATTATCCGATGAATTCTCCACGGATTAAAATTAAGAGTTTTCCTAGGCAGGTTCCGATTGTAAGTTCCAAAGACTACCCAGATATTTTAACCATATTGGGTTAAGAGACGACATGAATCGTACTTTTCCTACAAATCAACAACAGATTAATACAGAATATGAACTCGTATAGCCGATTCTTCTAACCACATTGATAAACGTATTCCAGAACGTTATTTGAAACGGGAAAAGGAAATTATTCCATAATAAAGATATCATACAGACCAAATTCGGGCCCTTCGAGCTGGTGTAATAGTTAGCAAGTTTGTTTTGATAGATCAGTTACGACTGAATAGGGAGTTCGATCCTCATTGGGTACCCCATACTTTCATCTTTCTGCCACATCTAAACTGTGCTTTAAAAAAATCACCATAGAGTTTGGATCATCGCCCTTGCTGTCATTTTTCTCTCAATTAATATTTTTGCGTTTTTGCTCTGAGAGAATTGAGACAGGGAAAGTAGAGTTCAAATTCCTGTCGCGTTCATTAAATTCCCTTACGTGCTAATATACTTGGGGAATGTATGAATTCATTTCTTTCACCCAGTTATGGACAAATAGCAGGACAGATTGAGCCCTATAACCCTTAGTTGGCAACCAGTCTAGGAGAATGAAAAAACAGCTGCTGTGTTGTATGTCTTGCCTCTTTAACCTCTGAGAGGAGGGATGGACTAACTTCAATATCTCCAGTGCAACAGGAACCGGTATGCCATTGAATTATTCGGCTCTGAATGTCACCATGAACCACAACTGTAAGATGGAGGGGAAGGTGACCACAGAGGATTCTTTAGGCAAAGGTTAGAAGAAGATAACTTCAAAAAACATGACCATGCTTGTCGTCTCGGAGAAAGAAATTAACACCCTCCCCTCTATTTCAAGCCTCGGCAGAAAATAATGGATTCACGGTATGAGTACAACGGTCCGGACAAAGTAGGACACGGCATGGAACCATGGGCCGCTCTGATTTCGGACCAACCCCCTATGGGTGTATGAGCTACGGCACTTTAGACGACGACGACTGGATAAGAGTTAAAGGGCATAACGTTGCGTAAATTGTTGTAGCGCAACACCTTTTTTAAACATCTTTTTCTAAATCAATTTTCGTTTTTGATTAAAACGACACAGATCCCGGTGTTCTAATTGAATTGTAAGTTGCTTCATTCAACAGAAAATTTCCTAAAATATCCAAAACAGAAAAAAAGTATGTCACAAAAATTGTATTATTATAACATAGATGCAATAAATAATTTTAATTAAGCATTAAAAAAAAATCAGTAGGAAATTGCTTCCTCCATTGTCTGAAAAAAATTTTAATGGATAAGAATAATTTTACAATATTACGTTAACAAAGATTGCGCTACGATATGCCGTTTTTTCTTATAACATTATTAAGTAAGAGAAATGTGCAAAAATCAGTCCATATTTGTAGGTATATTAATAACGATTAAGTTTTATATTGTTTTTCGTAAACCTGTAGCCCGTTAGGCTGGAAATGTGTTTATATATAATATTTAAATGGTATTGCGTCAACAAATATCCGCTATGATGTGCCGTTTTAACTTGTTACCGTAACAAGCAGAGAAAAATATAACAATCAAATTATTATAATTTAGAGGTATTCAATAATGGCACTGATCATTTCTTTATTCAAAATCAAATTAACGACACTTCGCAAGGCATGTTACGCGACTATATAATTTTCATTTGCAACAGTAGATACCAAGGAAACATGGAGATATCAAGCAGCTTTCTCATGTAAATGTATTCATTTCACACGTAAATAGTATTTCACTAACGCATATCACGCTATGGAATGCCGTTTTATCTTTTGCAGAAACTAACAGGACGATATATAGAAAATGAATCAGTATTATATAGATGTAACCATTACAATGAAATGGAGCTTTAATAAATTTTGTTTGCTGTATCATTGCCATGACAATATTTCAAACTACCCCTTAGTCCATTGAATATTGCTCTCACATGTGGTCTCATGTATCTGCAATCTATTTAGAGATTCTAGATAAAACCCAAAGAAGAATCTACAAGTTATTTGTCTTCATCTGGTATCTCGGCTTCAGTCATTTTCTCACCGCCGTAACGTAAATTCCCTGGGCATGTTCTATAAATATGTTTCAAGATAATTGTTCTGTTGATACGTAGACTTTATGAATTTAAGCTCAGTACTAGATTGACGGCAAGATCTCATTCTTTTACAGTTGAAATGGCTACATGCAGCCGTATGTAACATCCTAATAGCGTCTTCTATTAAACTTCTCGTTTATGGAACTCTCTTTCCAGTCAACGTTGATCTTCAAAAATTTAAAAGAAATATCAATCCTTGTCTTCTTGTTTTATCTGCCATTATTGTTTTCTTAATAATGTTTTCTTTTTCTCATTCTTTTAATGGCTTTACTGCTTGGGGTGAAATTATTTCAGAAAATTAAAACTTTGGTTGAATAATCACAATTCGTGAATACCTAAGATCGAGTCTTTCATGTCGATGTCAGGCAGGGTACCAAACCATTCAAAATCATCTGAACTCAGCTATACCCATCCGTTATCTCAGATAATTGATTTAAAGGGATTCGAGCGACAGTAGGTCATAGTGAGAACCATACTTTTTGAAGCTAGTGAACTGTCGCTACAGAATAACAATGATAATTACCAAATAATAGAAAGCACATTATTTAAGGACTTTCAAGAACAGTGAGAACTAAAGTGGACAGCACTTGTAACTCGAAGAGAAATAATAGCATAACCAAGATGTTGAAATTCCACACTACTTCAAACAAAAGGCTAGGAAGGAAACTCCCATCAATACTGGAAAGAGCAATAACAGCTACTGGACTTGAGAACCATCATTTTCCTGAAAGACTGTTTCAAGAAAAAAAAAAAAGAATTTTAACCGACGGTAGCACTGAATGTTTGGTTAATGGATGCCGAAAGTTTCCTTATAAGGAAACTGTTAATATTACCATTAAGGAAGAAATTTGCCAATGCCATTTGACGCAGTGTAACGGTATTGATATTGGACCATATGGAATGATATTGATATTGGATCATTTGGAATGGTATTGATATTGGATCATATGGAATGGTGAATATTTTCAGTAATAATATGAAACCTCGTATATCGTCCGATTCATTATCCTCTCCGGATTTTATTGGTTTATCCGTTGTTTCCTGTTTTTTCGGTTCATTCTTCTTTCTGTTTCACTTTGCATCTTGGTGGTATTATCTCCTTGCTTGGAGTGGTGTCTCTTATTCTGTAACGCTCTTCCTCAAGTGGCTCTTGGGCCTTGTACAGGGTAAACATCGTTGTGCAAAAAAGAAATTGTCTCTTTTTTTTTTTTTTTCGAAAAAACAGATTTTTTTCATCAGAATTGAACCTGTTGCATGAAAGCAAATGTAACTCAAACATTCGACAAGGATGTGATGTCGATTACCTTTCCAACCCGGAATGTATTTGGCCAGTGGTTCGGAAATAATACCTGATCTAAACCCTGGTGAAAATATTGAAGCTTGTATGAGGACACGTTTCGCAAACTTTTTTTTTTTGGATTTGCCCAAAGCGCGCTAGTATCTCTGGCAATATTTGACCTTGGATAATTGCCGAGGTTTTAAAAGAATTATAAGACAAACAAAAGATGCCCAATAATTCCTTTCCTCGTTTAAAAAGTAGATTTGATTTCGTGAAGGCCTCTGGTGGGAAATCAATTTAAAAAAGAAAAATTGATAGGACGTTGATTTGATGTTACTAAAAAAAAAAAAATCTAATTTCATGTGAAACATTTTTATTTTTAACTTGTCAATCAAAACCAGTAATAGAGATTGCGTAAATTAGGATATTTTCCAAGGCCATAGGTGAGAAGAAAACGCTTCCTTAAATGCTGGAAGATCTTGTTACACTTATTACTAAGTCTCAGTGTTGGCTAATAGTTAATGAACTAGTCTATTTGACCATTACTACTTTTTAAAAAAATCGAATTCACTCCAAGCAAGACATTAAAATCTTTACGACACAAGGATTTAATCTTTGTGAATGAAATAGAAAACAGAAATATAGCCATGGAGAAAGAGCAATAGAAGAGTGATAAGTAAGACAGAAAATAATGATTGACATTGCATTTTGATTTTCGAAGATCAAAGTTGGCAGGAAAGAGACAGAAGATAGTTCCACAAGCGAGAAGTGCGAGAAAAGCAATTGATTGCGGTTACATTTAGTCAATTTAACAGTAAATTGATGAGACTTTCTTGTCAATATAGTACCGTGCTTAAAATCATAAAAATGAGGTACCATAACGAAGAGGCCATCCAAAAAATTACCATGAAAGTATTTATACAAAAGGCCCAGGTGAGCAACCTTACAGCAGTGGGAAAGCGACTAAACCCGAGATGCCAGATCAGGATCAATAATATTACTATTTCTTCTTAGGATTTTATCAAGAGTTTTTCTCAAGTGGCTCTTTTACAGGGTAAACATCGTTATGAAAAAAGAAATTGTCTCTTTTTTTTTTTCGAAAAAAACAGATTTTATTCCATTAAATAGCAGGAGCACCGAAACATATGTGGCAGAAACATTGGAAGCATGGGCGAACGGTAAACTTATAGATATGTAAAAAAAAGCTTCTGGAGAGAAAAATTATCTTGCATAACACAAGAAATCAACTTTCTTAGACTTAGTAAGTGATTCGATAACTTCTGGATTCTAAATTTCTGTTCTTTTATTATTCTCTCTCCTTAAGAGTGTTTTTCTCATATTCTTGAACATTCAGTAATTCTTTGCATCTTAGCGGCTTTATTGCCTTGCTCAGGGTGAAATGATTAAAAAAGGTTTCACTTTTGAAAGAATATTTCTTGTTAATATTCAAAGGGCATAGAATTCTAGACGCCTTAGGAATAAATAAAAGTAATTTAATAAATTTATTTGTGAAATCGTTTAAATCTATGCTAATTGAAAATATGACGTTTTTGCGAATGGGGTGGGAGTCATTGAAATAATGAAGAGATTTTTTGAGAAGATTCTGTTTTTTTTTTACTGGGTTTTAGGATATTACGAGGAAAAGAATATGGGAAGTAAAAAAAGAAAAACAGGAAATGATTTGATATGAGCGGCAATCTTTTTGATAAGATCCTTTTATCCGAGTAATTTGAAATCGAAAATAACTCCATCGTTAGGTGAACTCTCTTGTTAGCTTGATGAGATGAATTATGGAGGCGGGTTTGAATTACTGCTAAGAAGGGACACAAAATATCCAAGTGACGTATAGCTTAGAGATAAAAAAAAAATGGTTCAGAATGAGAACAAAAAGCGGTGATGACGTAGAGACGCCATTTTTGCAACAAGCATGAAGAAGAACAAAAATTACAGGGTAAAAAAAAAATGTTGCTTTTTTAGTGCGTGAGTTTAAAAGGCGGGAAAAAAAATGGTAAAGTGCGTATGTTTTATAAAGCAAAACAAATAAGTCACTTAAAATATAGAGAAAAGAGTCAGAAAGAACATAAAATGCCTCGGGAACGAAAAAAATAAAAAGGGAGACGGACAAAACGTATCGATGTTATTTGTAAAAAAAAAAAAAAATGAAATCTCTGCTCTGTTTTGTTTCATAAGCATTTCTTTCGATACCTCAGAACGTGATCCGGAAACAAACATGTTAATATTGTATAGAAGCGACTTCGTTCACTCGTATCTTTTCACGAATTTTATTTTCTTTGTAGCTCTTTTAATTTAATTTTCGCTCTTAAAACATTTTTATAATGAACAATGCCCATTTTAAATTCTTTTCGTTTTTATTTTATTCTTCTTTGTTCTGTAAATTTCTCATAGAATATTACCAGACTGTCTGTCTTCTCTTATAGACAACAGGGTTCATAACAAACTACCGACATAGTCTGTCTATATTTCTGAGATGAAGTATTATGTACACTATTTACATTATTCGGACTATTGTCCTCATCTTTGTCGCCATATTTGTCGCCATATTTATCACAACGTTTCGGCCCTTCAGTATCTGTCTATATTTCTGAGATGAAGTATTATGTACACTATTTACATTATTCGGACGATTGTCCTCATCTTTGTCGCCATATTTATTACACCGTTTCGGCCCTTCAGTATCTGTCTATATTTCTGAGATGAGGTATTACATACCCTATTTATATTATTCGGACTATTGTCCTCATCTTTGTCGCATTATTTATCACAACGAAGGAAATTAACAGGAGATAACTGATAACTGACATCCATCAAACATGGCACGTGGAACTAAAACAGTCTACCCCAGTGAGCGAAATAAAGGGTTCAGTTCGAAATTCCAACCACCAGAAGAAGTCCTTAGCGTACACCGGCTGAAATAATGTAAATAATGAACTACCGACATGTTTCTTTTGAAAGAATTACAAGAAAATTGATCCATAGATAAGGCAAAGCAATCGTCTTTTCACATATATGAGAGAAGAGGTTATGCCAAAACAGGGTTTCTAGCCATTTGTTTGTCCAATGCCACCTTTTTGTCATAAATCATAATGTCATTCCGCCACTTTCCAAGACTTTCGGACTACAATGGTACATTCCTGTTATGGGGTCCACCCCTTTTTTCATACAAGTGGACTCGACCAGTGTGTACTTGTAATGCTGCCGGTGAATGCCCTGGTGTAAGACAGAGTAACAGAGAGAGAGAGAGATACAGTGAACAGTGAGAGAGTAACCGCTTTGTATGAGTCACAGTTGCGAGCACGTAGACTCAGAAGGAAGTCCTACTTCGATACTGAATTTCCCAAACTATATATATATATTATTATTGCTACTAACCGCATTTCTGGATCTACTAACCGTATTACCAATTGTATTATTGCGTTAATACATTTATTTGCTATATTTCATTCCTACTTTGTCATTCATTTGAGACCGGATTTCATCTCGGAATCCACAACAATTCCAAAAAATATGCATATATTATAGAAAATCTTCATTATTTTCCATATTAGTAAAAGTTTTACATATTAGTACATTTTTTAACTGATCTCACTCCATGGTTAGTATCAGTCATGCTCATAAACTATTGTTATGTAAGATGACTAAAAGACAGTAGTTTCGTTTTGAAGGTGTTAAAATTTACAAGCCATTTCTTGCCCCAATTAACAACTGACTGGAGATCATTTTCGAATCTATCTTTCTCGTTTTTTTTTTTTTTTTACTTCATCGAATCTAACTGATGTACAATTTAAACAGGAGAAATAGCTGCATCTTCAGCATGAATACAGATGGGGAAAAAATTGAAAACAAGAGACTTTTTTTTAAAAATCGATTTCACCTCAAGTAAGGCAGTAAAGCCACCAATTCACAAGCGATTAATAGGTGTGAAAGAAAACATAAACTATACTAAGGAGGAAGACCAAAAAAAGAGTAATCAGGAGCATAGTAGATAGCGAATGACATGGCATTTAAATTTTTAAGATTAAACGTTGCTGGAAATTATGGAGCCAGAAGGGAGTTCCACAAGCGATAAGTGCGAGAAAAGAAACTGTTAGCATAGAACTTACGGTTACATCTAACCAACTAAATTGTATACAGGTGAGACCTCGACATCAGTCAAGTAAAGCGCTTAAATTCATAAAGTCTAGATACCATGATGAAGAGTGACATTTATTTCCGCTTCAATACTGAAAATGTGGAACAAGGCCAAAAATGGGGAGTGGGAAAAAGACGGACATCTTCTGTCTTAACTTTAAACTTAGGGGGATGTGAATAAAACAGAGTTGCATACCTAAAGTTTTTGGGAGAGTGGGTGCCAGGGTAAGAAAAAATCGGTTCACTGTGTCGGGTGTGAACAGAGAAAGATTGAATCACTTCAAAAGATCGCCCAGAAAAAAGACTAACATTTCAACATATGAAGAAGATCACTATGCCAAACCTTGTCAAATGCCTTCGAGATATTCAAAGCAACAGCTCGAGCCTCATCATTCTTATTTAAAGTTTAATAGATTTTTTCAGCAATAACCATTAACTCATCACTAGCTGACATAGGGAAACGAAAGCCATATTGCTTATCTGAAAGAAGACATGCGAGTAGAGATGCTTAATAAAATCAGAGTTGAGCCTCTAAAATGTTGCCAAAAAGAGGTAGAAAGGTAATAAACCGATGGTTAGAGGAATCGGGTCGTTCTACTGAGTTCTTAAGCCTTTAAACACTGACCACCGGTTGAACAGTGGTAGAGAAAATGACGTAATACCAAACCATCGGTTTACGGTGGGTAAACACTTGTAAACACTTTTTATATCTACCGTGAAACATTATATGCCAATTATTTTCAAATTTTGACTCAGGAGCTCAGGCAGAAGGGTTACAATTGTTCAGCAATGTAGGGGGTCAAAAAGTTAAAGTCCAAAACGACAGCTGAGGATTTTCACCAATTGGGAAAGCAAGAAGGTATGAGGCGCTTATTGTACTGTTTAGAGAAAATAGGAGATATTTCAGGAGCATATTTCTTAAGGACTAGAGAGATAGGATTTGAGTCAAACTAAGATTTACTTTATGATATGTTCCGAAATGGGATATATTTGATCGAAGTAGCTAAATGGTTTTGGCTACTGTAACCAAGTAGTACACGGTAGCAATAATCGACTGGTACTCGTCGTAGTCGCAGGTAATAGGTGTAGACCAATAGGATAGCGAATGGCGTAGTCCAATAGGCGTCATCATAGACTTAAACTCTGTCATACCTACACGTTCGTCTGTATTTATGACGGACACCGGCCAATCATATTCCAGTGAGGGGGAACACAGGTGTATGCATATTCCATTATATCATTTTATTTGTTCAAAATTATGCTTAATGTGATAAAACATAGTCATCTACAGCCCTTTTTCTCTGCCTTCGTAAGTCTAGAGTTTCTCACATGCATGATTCTGTTTTCACTGTGACATTAGGCTGTATTTTATGTTGTCATACATACATTCTATCTTCTCATAATCATTTCTTCTTGTTTTCCTTTCGTATCGTGTCAAAGACTTTTTTCAAGTTTCTTTCTAATTCTGTTGTAGCCGACCGTAGGTTTACGTGTTGTTAAATTAGGAACACGCGAGTGACTCCTGATAGAATAAAGTCCACTACAAGAATATGACGGTCTAAAGTTGAGTCCAACCAAAGAAATGTAAGACCGATATATATGTACTAACAAGTATATGTATTAAAAAACAAAATTTACAATGGACAAAGACCTTAAAGTGTGCGTTTGTGCGTGAACGTAAAGTGTTCGTGTTTTGATGAATGTTCGTACGTACGTGTATGCGTGTTTCACGGCGTTTTCCCACTGGTGGGCAAAAGCGGGTGATCACTTGTTTTTTAAATATCCCCGCTGAAATACAAATAAAAAAGAGGACAAGACAGGTTCCCGTCGCGTATATAATGTCAGGAGACCGCGCCCAAGTGAACAATTTGGACAGTTAGGTAATTAAGAAGTTACACCTGACACTGCTATCAACATAGTCTCATCGGGATATCGTATATTATTAAGACTGTGTCCACAAATATTAACTCCTGTTAGATCATCTGTTACACATATTTTTCCGGCTTCTGTATAGGTTAAATCAGGTAAGAAATAAAAACATTTTTCTTAGGATTCATTCTCTTTTAATGTATTCATAGAACTCATTCTATTTGCCACCCAGATTAATCGATTATCTTTCCTGTTAAAAAAAAAAAGCTTTTCTAGTAATTCAAGTAGCTCTTCATGTCGTACTATTTTACATTCGGATTTCTCGAATCACCAGATTAGTTCGGCACAACATACGCCATTCTACAAAGCAAAAGGTGTACAATGAAATGGCCCTACCTTCTCTTCTCACAGATGCGGAACGTGCACCTTGTAATGCCATATTACCTTTGTCGCCATATTTATCACAACGTTTCAGCCGGTGTACGCTCCGGCCTTCTTCAGGTGGTTGGAATTTCAAACTGAACCCTTTATTTCGCTCACTGGGGTAGACTGTTTTAGTTCCACGTGCCATGTTTGATGGATGTCAGTTATCAGTTATCTCCTGTTAATTTCCATTGGCTATCCTATTGGTCTACACCTATTACCTGCGACTACGTGTACTACTTAGCTACTTCGATCAAGAAATTCGAAAAAGCTTAACATGCGGTCTCTTCATTCCATGCTAGGAATCCAGTTACAGGATCGTATATTTGTACCACAGTAGGTTGGGACATATTCCAAATACCGCTTTCCTGAGAGTACCGAGCAGTAGAGGAAATGATACGTGTTTATGTCATATGGTTGGTGGAAAATCATTGAATATAATCTGGCAACAATTTTTGTGAGAAGACTGGTAAAAGTGCCAGCGAAACATTTAATCTATTAACAATTGCCTATGGGAGACATGTGATGAAGAAATCAACGTATTTTGGGTGGCAGAAGAGGTTCAAGAAAGGCCGGAATACGGACAATATTACACAAGAAGGCGGCTGTCAAAATTACAAGGAAAATATGTAAAATTATTTTTAGATGAGGAAAGACATGCGAAATTATTTAAAGTGAAACGGAAACGACTTTCGACCTGACAAGCGGATGCAACAACAGCCTGCAACAAGATATATTTTTACGTTAGGTATTTACGATAAATACATCAGAAAAACTGGGTTGACACCATATTCACCAGACTTAGCCCCGTAGCTATTTTCCAACTTTAAAAATATCCTGGGAGGATACAGAATTGCTGATATCCTTGACAAGGAACAAATATTCTTCATGGCTAAAACGTATTCTGTAAAAAGAGTTCCAAGAATGTTTCCAGTAATGGCGCTATCATATCACCTTTGCAGAGATTCGCAATGAGGAGCATTTTAACGTCTTAGAAGCCAACAATCTCCAACCGAGCAATTTTGTTTTCACCGGCCGATTCCAAGCATTCAATTATCGCACCTCGTCAGTTTGATGCTCTGAAATATTTTAAATTTGCATTATTGACTTAGAAAATGTAATATATTGGAATATCACATATAGATATGTTTAATAAACTAAGAGTTCATGAAACGAAAGAAGATATATGCTAAAATCAACACAACAGAGAATGTGACATATTTATTTTGTCTTAGACGCATTTTGCTTAAAACGAATCATCCAAATTAAATTTGCTTAGTGCTCATCAATATAAACAAAGAGACGTGAACGAAACGGATGAATATCCAATACTCTAACCGAAGAAGGAAATGTATCCTTGAAATCAATTCCTTTCAAACTTAAAACCTGATTTCGAAAGACGGAGAAATGTGTGCTTTTTTTTGTTATTTTAAAACATCAAACGGTAAAGAATCATAGGAGGAAAAAAACAGATTTGTCTGTATAAAGTCAGGGGTTTAATAGAACGTAATTGAAAGAAAATAACAGACAAATTGGCTTATATTGAGCATAGGAAAAACTCATATGTACGCATAAAAGAATATATATAAAATATATATATATATATATATATATATATATATATATATATATATATATATATATATACACGAATATGAATAAAGAGAGATAAACAAATAAGGCAGTGACGAGGTTGTTTATATAAGTCTACCGGTGAAAGTGTTTGTGCATTATGAGGGTTGATAAGACCTTTTTGTTTTTCAGTCCCCATAAGTAGGGAACTGAAATGGAGAACGAAAGGGGATTAAAATTTATGTATATGTATAATATTCAAAAGAATATTCGATACAGAAATAAGATAAATGGACAAGAACAGTCGAATATATATATATATATATATATATATATATATATATATATATATATATATATATATATAATTTATTTAAAAATTTGATTCCAACACGCTACATAAAATTCTCTCATGTTTCAAAACAAGAGCCGAAAATTTCAATATAATTATTTGAATTAAATTGAATTAAAATACTAAGCTCTGTTCCATCTTCAAGCGAAATTTTTTTTGGAATAACTTATTTCTGAAATTTACGCGTTTTATAAGCTTATTCATTATTGAAATCAACATTTCTATGGTAACGTCTAGGGTAATTGTTTAAAGAAAAGATTTTTCACACACACAGATATATATATATATATATATATATATATATATATATATATTAGAAAATTACCATTTTACATTTTTAATTTCGCGCATGCGCTTTGATTTTTTTATATGTCTACTGCAGACTACAGTAGGCTCCGTTGCTCAACGTCTGTAATAAAAAAGAAATCACCATGACGCAATTCACTCCGCCGGAAATTGGGAAACGGTATGTTGTACTGGTGTCATTTACGCCGGAAGTTCGAATACAAAAATTTCAGAATGTTTGGGTGTCATCCTGTGCTCTGTCTAAAGGATTCGAAAAGAGACTAATGGTGACCACGATGGTATGGCAACACGGAAAACTCACTGTGATTGTTCTAAGAAAAGAAATCCCGAATTTGTTGGAGCAGGACCTCAGACTCAACACGGAGGTCTACATCAGGTATCTTGAGGCGTCAATGCTGCCCTTAGTCAAGAGGGTGACTGCTGGAAGATCCTATGTCTGACAACAAAACTCTGCACCATGCCATACAAGCAGGTGAACCTACATATGGTTTTCAGATAATTTTCTGTCACCACATCACCCCTTACATATGGTCATCTAAATCCCCAAACTGCAACTCCCTTGAATATTGTGTGTGTTGTGCAGTTGAACGAGAGACCAACAAAACTCCTTGTAACACCAAAAATTAACTGAAGTCAAGGATTATGGCAATATTCACCAACTTAAACAAGGAGTCCTGTTCAGAAGAGTTGTGGGAGATTCTGAAGTCGTCTGGAGGCCGTGACTGAAGCCAATGTCGGTTTTATTGAATAATTTTATTCTTTAGTATTTTAAGATATTTGTTGTGTAATTATGGAAAATATATCTTTTACAATGAGATGACAGTGTTATTTTCGTTTTTTTGTGTAATTTAGACAACAATTTTCCCTCGCACCACCTCCTCTATCTCCTCACTCTCTCTTTAAAGACTGACAATGGTTATAACAGATTATTAAAACTTTCCCTAACCTGAACATTATAATGTAGTTAATTAGAGAGAGGTAGGTCTCGACAGTTGGTGTCATATTTCCTTCCTTAACTTACAATATTTATCAAACAAGGAGGCATTTGCAGCACTAGGAGGAATCTAAGTAGAAGCTGAAATTACATTCACTACGCGCATATATATATATATATATATATATATATATATATATATATATATATATATATATATATATACAGAGAGAGAGGGAAAGAAAAAGATATGGGAAAGGACTTAGACAAATAGATATATAGAAACAGAGTGAAATAGATAGAGATAGATATACGAACAGTCAGATAGATAAATAGATTTAGGTAGATACATAGGCAGATAGATACGAACAGACTGAGATGGATAGATAGATAGATAGAAATAGATAGAAAGAAAAGCAGAGCAATAGACAGATAGATGTAAATAGACTGATATATATATATATATATATATCTTTTAATATATATATATATATATATATATATTGAAAGAGATAGATAGATAGATAGATAGATAGACAGACAGACAGATATAAACAAACTGAGGTTTAAATATATATATATATATATATATGTGTGTGTGTGTGTGTGTATATGTATATATATATATATATATATATATATATATATATATATATATATATATATATATATATATATATATGTGTGTGTGTGTGTGTGTGCATAGAGAGAGAAAAGAGAGGGGATTTATAAGTAGATAGATTCAGAGATAGACAAATATAGACACACATGCAAGCACGCACACACACACAGGCACGCACACACACACACACACATACACATACAGACACACACACACACATATATATATATATATATATATATATATATATACGTACTGATAGAAAATAAAACTGCATTTATTTGCCAGGATATATTTACTAAAGATCCGCTAATCCACCAACATAAGTTCTTTTAACATTTCTACTTCGCCTTATGTTCTGACCGATTTAATCGTCTAATATATTTTGATATATTTTACGAACAGAAACCATTTTCCTTGAATTGGGCTAAAGAGATAAGAAGATTTCTCAAGCGTTCTACTTTTACCGAAAGAAGCTTTTGCGTCTCAAAGACAATATTTTCATAAACCCCTTTTCATGGGACATTTAGATTAGAAGATTTCATTTGTTTTGTCTGAGAAGCGCGTACTAAAGCCCAACTGAACACATTACTCTCTCAGACAATTAATATTATAATGTATTATAATCCTTCTGAACTTGGATGTTCATGGCCCTAAACAGCGTCCTCTGTTACGTTGCTCTTGCATTTGAAATGAAACCTTCCAACTTTGTTTCATATTTCTCATCCATTATTTCTATCCTCTGACGCGTGTTACCCTATGTCTCTCTTGCCGTCTTTGGGGAGGCATGCAGTCATATCACGTTAAAACACCGCTTCCCGTACGATCAGCAAAGTTGAAAAACGTCAAGCCTGATCAGTGCATAGATGGGTGACTGCTTGTGAATACCAAGTGCTGTAAGCGTGGATCTGCAAGCATGTTTACGTAGCATCTCTTAAGTGATCATACGCTATTGCATAAGATGTCTTAAGATAGTCTACATAAACATCCCAAGGGATACCCGACCTAGATCGCATCGTAAATGACTCAATGCGAGACACCATCGAATAAGAGACAGACCCTTTTAGAAGAATTTATAACCATCTTGAAGAAATGAAAGTGGACATGGTATTACGACGTCATAAGAGCTAATAGTATTTCAAGAGCTATCCTACAAGGTACCTTAGGCAAAATAAAAGGTAGATAGAAGAAAAGATTATCTGACAACGTCATTGGGATGACTGGAAGACCTTTCAGAGAGACTGGGGTACGCAGCCGAGATATAAGCAAGAAGCTGGTCAGGGGATCTGTTGTGCAATGACACTATGACCAAATCCGTTATGCAAGTGATGATACATACTGATGTCGATGCGGGTAATAGTATCATAAAATTTCGTTGCTAATATATATATATATATATATATATATATATATATATATATTATTCATTCTATATCTTCGTGGATGTGATCAATCAGGTTTAGATTTATCAACAGATAAGCAAGAACTGATTTTCGAAGTCACAATTGATTATTTATCAGATAATGAACAAACAAATTCACCAAATACCTCACAAACAGAATAGTCACTCATCGGAAGCAAAATATATTTTTTACTTCATTGGATGTTTGGGTAACAGAACAAAGGAAATCAATGATAATGAATTTTTTTTTATTCTATTCAAAGTGCTAAAATATTTTAATTGTTTACAGTTTAAGAGCGAATTATTTCTGAATAAAATCTATATATAAAATTCTGTCACTTTTGTTAGTCCGTCACACCCTCTAAAATAGCCATACATTGACCGATCTAAACCAAATTTTTGGGGGGGTGCAAGCAGGTAAGGGGGGGTACGAAGTAAAGTATTAAATTGTTTTTTAATATAAATGTATGCCAACTGGCTAAACTAATGGAAACCTGTTGTTCTCCAGAAAAAGCAACACGATTTTAACTACGTTTTAGGTGTTTTCTTGACTCTGCAAAAAGCATTTTTTAACAAGAATATTGTTTCCAGTTTGTCCTGCGTTTACGACAACTATAAACAAATCAAAAGGCCAAACGCTTGAAAGATTTAGAATTCGCTCCAGAAAGAAATATTTACACATAGCCAGTTGTATGTTGCATGCACAAGAGTAAGAAATTCTAATAATTATTCTTCATTGTCAAAAAGATTTTAAAAAAAACAATTTTTATTAGAAACATTTTGTTTATGATGAAGTCCTATAAAATTAAATTAAATTAAGCAATTTATTAAACAGCGAATTAGGCTTCTTGTCAAAATATTTTTCATCCATTGGTTTACGAAATTGTACGAAAGATAGAGTTTGTAAATCTTGAAATATTGGTCATATCTTCAACAATACTGGCTGTGAGTGTGGGTTAGTGTTTAGCAAAAAGATTCTAGAATTGTTATATTTTTTAAAAAGTTTCTCAACAAGTTTTATTTTGTGAAGAAAGAATCACACGACAGAAATTAAGAAAAAAAATGAATTTGTGTTTGTGTCTAAGATTCAAGCGGTTACTGAGTGTAAAAGAATAGAAAAAAAAGACATTATTAAGGAGCGAGAATAATAAAAGAAGTGGAATCAAGACGACAGAAGATAACGATTGCATTTAAATTTTTGAAGATCATAGAAAGCATGGACTCAGAAAAGAATTCCGAAGCGAGAAGTGCGAGAGAATAAAATGTTCGTATAGAACTTACGTTAATCTCTAATCAATGCAAATGTAAATAGATGATACCTTCTTGCTAATCTACTACTGCGCTTAAATTCATGAAGTCTATAATACATTTATAATAACAATTACCATGAAAGTGTTTAGAGAAATGGCACAAGAAAGCTACATTATGATGGTAGGAAAGTGATTGAAGCCGAGACGCCAGGTCAAGACCAATAATATTGCTGATTCCTCTTTCGATTTTTATCAAGACTCTCTAAATATGTAGCAGGAGCACCGTACCATATATGCTACCATTATTTAAATCAATTACTGGTCATCATTTTTGATTTCTGGCAGTTGATTTTCTTTTTCATAATGGGAAGTGTCTTGTAGGAAAGAAGTGTATTATTGTTGTATTCAGCTTCCATAATGACGACAGTACTTCTCCAATTCGTTTCCTTAATGCTGATATCCTTATTGTTTAATTTTTTTTAAATTCATTAATAATTTTCGATTCCTTTCGACTCTTGTTCGGTTTAGTCTTAGTGTGTCGTCGTTCATTGTATGGGAAAGCTGTTATGTGATCAGAAAATGTGTCCATATCCCTTTTCCTACATTTGGTAAGTTTAGAGCTGCTTTTTTTCCCGTACAATTGACTCGTCAATATTCGTGTCAAACAATTCCTCGGCGAGAGATATTTTTTTACAGAAGTGTCATATATTGTCCTGTATATCATCGAGGTGAGAGTATTACGGTCTTGGTGTAAATTTTAACCCCTTTGAAAGGTTTTTAATTTCTTATTTTATATTTTTATATTGATTATTTCCAGTTTCTTTTTTAAAATAAGGATGTACTGCCGACTAACATGAATCCTGTTGGCTTGGTCTAAAATTGATCTTTGAGAGTTGAGCTTCATGAATATTTCTGTATCTGAGGGCATTTTTAGTAGTTTTTAAGCAGTTTTTTTGAGTAGTTTTAGACGTTGTTCGATGCGGGTTCACGTTGGCCCAGTCTGTAATTGAGCTTTGAGGCAGGGAGGGTTTGGGTTATTTTAAGAAAGAATATTCTGTGAAATTCTTGGGATTATTACCACAGTTTTGGTGATTTGCTGGCTGTAAATGGTTGACTTCATATCTGTCTCACGGCGCTTTTTCACTGAATGGATTTCAGGGCGTAGATTGAATTCATTTGGTTTTATGCTATTTTCTTGCTTTTGAAACATTGCTTTCTCAATGGATTTGCATAACAACTGTTTGCTGAGTAATATTTTCTTCAGCATGGAGTTCATTTCTATAGATTTGCATTTCATCAATTTTACTGGGGGATATCTTTTTTTTTAGAATATATTAGTTCAATTTGTTGCCTCTCATAACTTGCCAGATATCTAATCTTCGTCTTTTCATTATCTCTTTCTCTTTCTTTCTCTCTCTCTCTCTCTCTCTATATATATATATATATATATATATATATATATATATAAGTCTCTTCATATATATATAACTATATATATATATATATATATATATATATATATTTGGTTGGATAGATGTGAGTTTGTGACCCTGGGTTTCACGCTTTAGCGATCGTCAGACAAACTGATTACTGTTTTAAAAAATTTGGGTTTATGTAGATTGTGTGTATTGGTGTTATATATATATATATATATATATATATATATATATATATATATATATATATATATATATATATATATATTTATTTATATTATATTTTTCATATACATATATATATATATTTATTTATATTTATATTCACTTTTCATTTCTAATAAGTACCGCGCATATAATATATAAATAATTATACATATATATATATATTTATTTATATTTATATTCACTTTTCACATATATATATATATATCTTGCCATTACCTATTTATGTATCTATCAGAGACAGTTAATATCTATCTATCTATCTATCTATCTATCTATCTATCTATCTATCTATCTAATGTCCGTATTTTCATTATCTCTTTCTCTTTCTCTCAATATTTATATATATATATATATATATATATATATATATATATATATATATATATATATATGCATATAAGTCCTTCTATATATATATATATATATATATATCTTTCCATTAACTATCTAGCTATGTATGTATCTATCACAGTTAATATCTATCTATCCATCTAATCTCCGTATTTTCATTATCTATTTATCTAAGTCTATCTATATCTTCATAATCTATCTATTGTATCTACATATACATCTGTTATGACACACAAATTATTTTTAATCTAATCTCCGTCTTTTCGTTATCTAATTATCTATCTCATCATATCTATTTTTTCTCTCTCTCTCTCTCTCTATATATATATATATATATATATATATATATATATATATATATTCATTATTTATCTATTTATCTAACTATATATCTATCACAGACTTCTAATATCTATCTATCTATCTATCTATCAATCTATCTCAGTCTATTAATATCTATCTATATATCTAAATAAGCTCCTTCACACTTACATGTATACCTATCTATCATTCTTTATATATACCTATATATAATTTATAACACACAAATTAATTCCATAAGGAATTTATATTATGACTATTAACCTAAAACAGCACCTAAGTTAATAGTAACTACTTCGCTAAAACTATGTGTAAGAGGAAATAAAATATCAATTGTCAAAACATAAATATATTAAAACATAACAGATGATTCCAGAACGCAAATATTTTGCACAAATATCAATAAACTGCGTTAAATATTTAATTGTGTATCCATGATTTCATATGACGGCTGTCAGACTTTTGAAATAATCCGAGGTAAGCCTCTTGCAGGAATTAACACTAATTTTATCCCACGACTATTGACAATCAGTTGATGTTCACTTACGTGTTGAGAATTTCTCTGATAAAATCCCCGTTTAAACCAATCCCACGGATTTTCTTTGTGATTTTGGTCAAGTGACGTACAAGGCTATTCCAAAATAATTTTTTGCGTCTTGAACCAGACCTTAAGTTTGATGTTGGATGCTTGGGATCCTTATCTTGTTAAAAATCTCAATAGCACGAGTTATCTAACACAGAGAGAGAGAGAGAGAGAGAGAGAGAGAGGCAGAGGGTGAGACAGAGAGATGTGTTTTCTTAAGTTTCCGAGATACACCGAATTATCCTGTTTCCATTTGATATGTAGTAACGCTGTCTATATTTCTGAGATGAGGTATTATGTACATTATTTACATTATTCGAACTATTGTCCTCATCTTTGTCGCCATATTTATTACAACGTTTCGGCCGTTGTACGTTCCAGCCTTCTTCAGGTAGTTGAAATTTCGAACTGAGTTCAATACCCGGTTAAGGCAGTGGAGAACTTTCAGAGGGAAATTAGCAGTTGATAAC
>CAHIKZ030001724.1:545000-557500 GCA_903632075.3 Acanthosepion pharaonis
TTTCTCACTCTCTCTCTCTCTCTCTCTCTCTCTCTCTCTCTGTATATACATATATATATATATATATAATAACAACGTTAAACATAATAAAATGTCTTTAATAAATATATATATGTATATATATATAGGGAGAGAGACAGAGAAAAGAGAGGAGTTCAGATGTGGAATCTTCAGTGGGATCTAGAGAGAGTATTTTATAATAACATGGATCGTTGAAGTGGATATATATATATATATATATATATATATATATATATATATATATATATATATATATATATATATATATATATATATAGAAAACTTGGTAATCCGTAAAGGGCTCTGGTGAAATAAATTATTATAATGGAACCTTAAAATGGTATGTTTTTCTTTAAAATATTTTTCTTCATATATATATATATATATATATATATATACCGGATGTAACACCAAAATTGTCTAATTGTCAGATTAAGCCTTGAACTGTTGCGTTTTAGAAATGATTAAAAATATCATACTGGAATTCTATTGGGCTCTACAGAATGTATTTATCTCTCAGTTGAAATGATGATGCCTCTTGCTGTTATTCATTTTTCTCACTACTGTTCCCTCTTTTTAAAACTTATTCAAATTTCTACTGATGGTTCTTGAATGACATTTGAAGATGGAAGCCAGAGTATGAATGTTAGTACTATTACCAAAAAATCTGAATGATCTTTTTCCTCTCACCATTGTTCAGTTGGTAAGACACAGTGAAGCTGACACTAAAGGATTTTAACCTGTTCTCTTTCTAGCTAAGTAACGCAAAGGGTTCTTCAGTGATTTTTTTGACAAATGGTGTTACGATGGCTAAATGTCTTATCTGAAAATCTGTAAAAAATTAAATTAGTTTAGTGGTTTTTCTTTAGATATTAAATATTTTCTGGGATTGACAATTATCACGTGCTGTTACACGATTTGGACAATCAAATATATTTGAATTTGTAGGTCTGATGAATTGGATCGTGATTACGATTACAATGGAATAAAGTATAACCATGGAATATTAGTGTTTGAGACATATATATACATCTCACAATCCTCACACTTGCTCCATATGTGGCCTCCTTTGTAAGTCACTAGCGGGTCTTAAATGCCGCTTAAGATTATCGCACAAAATTTCATAACTGAATTAATTAAGCTATCAGATCTTCATACGTCGAAACCGACGGAGAGTCCATTATATATATATATATATATATATATATATATATATATATATAAACACACACACACACATATATATATGTATATGTGTGCGTGAGTAAGGTTATTGAAAAGCAAATCCGTATTTTATGTATGAGTGGCCAGCTCTGAGTACTCACTTAACAACCTGTGACTTTTTTTTTGCGGTTTGTTAAAAGAGCAAGTCTTCTATACAAAAACCAAACTTTGGAAAAAGTTGAAGGGCAAATGCAAGAAATTATGTCTTCCATAATACAATGAGTTCCTGACGAAATCAGTTGACGTGATTCCAAGATGGCTGGAAAAGATGGCAGCGAACCTAGTACCCATATCGAATTTTAAATAAAACGTCATGCTAAACGCTTTCCTTTCCATTTTTTCTTTGAAATTAGTTAATTAATAAACTTAATGTATTTTGAAATGGGGAGTTACTTGTCAATGAGTTACTTGTCAATCGTTCTCGTTGGCGGGACGTATTGGCATCCTCATCGATATTTCTATCTGTGTGAAATGATTCCTGTGTTAGTCCTGAAGAGACGTCCGTAGCCATCGTATGGTAGGGTTCTCTTCTATTTGCCTTCTGGTATCTTCGAAGGATGTTGATTTTTTTGGACTGTTCTCCAATTGGTTCTTTCTGCAGATTCTTTCTCTCAAATGACCGAATCGATGCCTGTCCTCAGCAAGGAGTGTTGTGAGCTGATCCTTGAGTCGATGACATGGAGCAAATAGTCTCTTGCCAAATGCGATCTCCGAGAAGAGGATATGTTTGAGTAGGCTGATGTCTGGTCTTCGAGCCAGGGGTTCGGCCCATCGAAGTCGGTGGAGAGTCCTGGTGCTTTCTAGCCTCACCATCTTTTCGTGGAATAGAACTTCGTTGTTCGTGGTCTGATCCTGTCACGTGTTTCGATTTGACGAAGTCTCGTTTGAGAGATTATTTCAAGTTTGTCGATGTCTCTTTCAGTAGATTACCCAGGTTTCACAGGCGTACAGGAAAGTCATGATTACAAAAAGCCCGGGAGATCAGCAGCTTAGATTACGTCCTCCCAGGATTCTTGAAGATTCATATATATATATATATATATATATATATATATATATATATATAATAGGTTTTAAAAATAAAGACGTAATAATGGCGTTTTTTTTAAAAATACGTCAAAAAAATACATTATTATATTATTTTTATATATATATATATATATATATATATATATATATATATATATATATATATATATATATGATTTATTCCATTTTGGTGCTCGGTATTACCCACAATCTATAAATCTATAACTCAACTAATTTACATTAATGTTAACGGGCTTAAGCCTAACTCCCCCATCATTATGAATAATAGTGGAAACCTGTAGTAAAAAACATATTACTATCAATCCCAGAAAAAAGACACTCTGTGGCTTTTTATAAGAAACACCACTGAGTAGGAAGTGATATTAAATAACAAACAACAATTCCTGGCCACCACATAGTAGGAACTTATATTAAATTACATACAAGTCCTGGCCTTAAATAAACTCCAAACCCAAACCGCTTCTCCCGGGATGAGCTACCTTTCGCCCCCAACAATCGCTAACAGAAATCCACTCTCATTAACGAGGTATCTACGAGAAGAGGACTGACATTGAAAATAAATTTCAAACAATGTTCCGAGGCAGACACTTAGAGACTGATGATAGCCATATACAGAACGACTTCAAATAGACTATATCTATTTTGATGTAATTTTTTTTTGCTGTAAAAAATACATATGCTCTGTTAAAATAAAAGCATCGAGTTCTATGTGGATCAGTTTAATACCTAATATTGCTAATCTACCAAGATTATATACCAACGGATCGATTACCTGTACTATATATATATATATATATATATATATATATATATATATATATATATATATATATTATCCTGTTTTTATATATATATATATATATATATATATATATATATATGTATGTATGTATGTATATAACATGTCTGATTAGACAATTTAGATAGCTCGTGCTTACTTATTTTCAATAGAATCCTTTCGTAATCACATATAATATTTCTTGTTTAACGATTAAAGACCTGTAAGGAAGTTAACGTGGTTAGTAGCATTAATTTTTATTTTTCCGAGTTCTTCGATATACTTGTGGTTGAATTATTACAATTGGAATATGCTCGTAAACAAAGGGTCAATTTAACAATTTTAATGCAAGGGAGTTAACTTAGTTAATAATTGTATTATTAATAAAAGGTAATAATGCACTTTTTTTTAAACTATTGGTTGTAACTTAGTTATTTCTTAAAAACTGTATAATATAAACATTTCAGAACAGTTGTATTATATTCATAAATATTTTGGTGTTGGTGTTGGTTTTAAATTCCTTCATAAAGATATCTTCAAGAATTTGTACTTTTTTCTAATTACTTTCTTGTTGAAGTATACAGCTATTATCCACTAATATTCTTCTGAATTATGAATGTAGAAACGAATGTTTTTGTAGATGTTGAGTAAGAATGATCAATCATCTAAGTGGAGACTGCAACCCCTCTAGATAACGTGTTTTGTGGTATAACCAACATATATAGTTTTTTTTTTTTTTTTTTTTGTCAGAGATGCAATCTCTCCAAAAGGTATTTAAATTGATATATATATATATATATATATATATATATATATATATATATATATATATATATATATATAAGTATGTATAGTTAAAGCTAGAGAGCCATTCTCTGAGTATAGTTTCTTATATATAAGATTTCTCTTAATAATATCAATATATATATATATATATATATATATATATATATATATATATATATATATATATATATATTGTTAATTAATTGGTGGGAAAAACGTATTGCAGATGATTAAGTTAGTAATATTGAATTTAGTATAATATATAATTAATTTTATTTATTTACTGCGGAGAATATATTAGTCTTTATGATTTTATAGGCTATGTAGTCTTGCTTATATTTAGAATGCATCTTACTACAACCAATATATATATATATATATATATATATATATATATATATATATATATATGAAGAAATATAGTTTTAAGGTGTGGTATATTTATGGGATAAAGTGCTCAATATCAGAGATAGAGCTTGCGTAAATATAAAAGTGAACATTGAAGTCAACACATATTTGCGTCGGAAATGCGTTGACTTCAATATTCACGTATATATATATATATATATATATATATATACATATAGATATAGATATAGATATATAATAGGCTGTAGAACAAATATGAAATGTTTGTCTAAAATGTTTCCTTTTTATTAAATCTTCATCAGAGAATTAAATATAGAAGAAAAGAAAAAATCTTCCCTCATGTGCCGTGTCTCTTCGTGGCGTTAACGATCATGTCTCTCCACTATTTCCTCTCCTTTGTTGTTCTTAATACATTTTTTTTCTCACCTAAGCTCTGTTATATTACCCATTTCAAGTTCGGCAGTTATGTTATGCATTATTTTTCGCTGTTCCTCTTGCCTTTAAAATTCCCTGTGTGTATCAAATTTTCCGAGGCCTCTTTCCCCATAATATACCCGAAAAATTTCAAGACTTTCTTTCTAATGTTAATTATACGTCACTTCTTTGTTTCCATTTTCTCTAAAACTTCAGTTTTACTCCTATATTCAGCCCATGTTATTCTCACCATCCTTCTGTAGAACTAGCAATCTGTTATTTCAAGTATTTTCTTCATCTGTGTGGATATTGGCTATTATTAACTGTTCATGACTTTTCCCCTTGTTTCTAACGGATTTTTCGTGTTTCTTAATACTTTGCTTAGCTTTTGGAGACACCTGCTGCTATCTCGACCTGCCTACTGCAATCCCAGTTCGAAAACCACCGAGCATTACTCCAATACCAGAGAGAGAGAGAGAGCACAGATACGGTTACCCTGTACTTTGTTTTGACAAATTCGAAGCGATCTGCACAAGCCTGTTACTAGAATTATGAGTTAGCATGACACCTTTCTAGATTGATATAATTTTTTTCCATGATCTATTTTCATTTTCAATATGTTTTCAATTCAATCTGCTGTTTTCTGATATTCGGTTAGAACCCTTCGCTTGTGACAAACAGCTGAAAATATTTCGGGAAAAAAAAAAAAAAACGTGTTTTCATGTTTTACTTAGATTCTTTTTTCGTGATAAACCTATGGAAAATATTAAGCGTGAGTAATATTTAAATAAATTACGTGGAAGTAGATTAAAAAAGGTACAAAAATTGAATCCACTATTAGGTCTGTTGCTATGAATGTTGGTTGATTGTGTCGCTCTAGATAATTTATTCATATTTCCCGGAAAGGGATATATTTGTTCGAAGTAGCAAAGTGGTTGTTGACTACTGTAACCAGGTAGGACAATCTAGCAGTTAACCCTAATGAACTAGTCCTCGTCGTAGTGGTAGGCAATAGGCGTAGGCAATAGGCGAAGACTATAGGCGTAGGCAATAGGCGTCGTCCTGTACCTCTACATCAGTCTGTATTTATGGCTGACACCAGCCAATCATATTACTGTGAGTGGGATCCCAGGTGTATGCATATTCATTAGATCATTTATATCCCCTGAATCTATTTTACTTATAAGTCTACCATTTGTTTATGCCTTGGATATTGCGGCACCATATGTTCGGAGCCTCTTGCTGAATATTTAGCAATTCTTGATAAAATCAAGAATCAGCAATATTATTGGTTCTAACGTGGTGTCTTCGCGCCAGTCACTTTTCACCCGTATCATTTATATAAATACTTTCATGATAATTTTTCAGATCAGCTCTTCGCCATGGTACGTTTATTTTTTCTTTTTATGTTCCATATCCTTTCAGGACGTAGGCGATCATGGCTCTCCAGCTCTTCCTCTATCCCTTGCAGATTTCAACAAGTTCCTTCCCTCTACTATCTCCCCCAGACCACGTTCTGTCATTCACCTGCACAAGCCCGCCAACAATGCCACACACTGCTTTCCGTTGTCTCTCTTTCCCTCTATTCGACCTGTGAGTATCAGATTCCTAAGCACCACCCCCGAAACTTCAGCTGCCTCTTCCTGATGTTAAGCATGAGCCTCCTCCTTGTATGCATCCTCTCCAAGACCTCATCGTTGCTCACACGCTCGGTCCACGAAATTCTCAGCATCATTCGGAGGAGATAACTGATAACTGACATCCACTAAACATGGCACGGGTAACTAGAACAGTCTACCCCAGTGAGCGAAATAAAGGGTTCAGTTCGACATTCCAACCACCTGAAGAAGGCCGGAGCGTACATAAGCGAAATAAATATGTCGACAAAGATGAGGACAATAGTCCGAATAATGTAAATAACGACATTAATGGTTGGAAGAGCAGCGATTAGGAGATATATTAAAAGGCCTACTGAGTGCTAGAAAAGTCAGGCTGTTGTGGAGAGCCGGGATCACCTCAACACTGAACTTGCACAACATATAGCAGAAGAATATTTTATTATTTTCCAATGTCAAAAAACGAAAGTGAAAATAGTTGCCGATAAAAAATTATTTCTCGACATTTATGGATGTTAAGATAGAATTGCTTCAGAAGATACGTCAATTCACACCATAGGTAATCCTGAATGTTTTGATGGTTACTATATTAGTTTTAATGTATTTTTAAGATTAACTGAAGATTTTTTTCTCGAAGCGACGACTCCTCTTATAAAGCATCAGTGTTTTTATATTAACTGTTTTAATCTTTAAAGTCTATTAATAATCTTTCATTGCAATCTTTTTTTACATCTCAATATTTTATTGATTTAAAAAAATTTATTGATTTTTTAATGGTTTTTTTTTTGCTGATTGGCTAATCGTTATTTGTTTTCTTTCAAATCCCAGAACCAATGAAGATTGTGGGAAAAGATTGAAGAAAAACGATTCTCGCCTTTACAATTTATCACGGTCATTTCAATCACATTGGATTCTTACGGTTAATGTTTTCTCCCATTTTGGAGGGAGGCTTTATTTTCTTTTTTTGATTCGTTTCAGTCATTTATTTTTAGACATTGTTTTTGCAGTTGAATTATTTCAATATCTTTAGCTTTCGGTTTATTTGCTTCCACATTCATTTGTTTTTTGTTTTTTGTTTTGGTTTTTGGTTTTTTTTCTCGCGTCTTTTATTCCTTCTTTCTTTTCTGAGGTATATTATTTATCGTTTTTCTTTTCTTTTTATTCCGTCTTTTTTTTTCTTTCTTTTATCAAGATATTTTTCTTAGTTCTTCATCCCATTATTTCTTTTGTTTTATTCCACCTTTTTTCATTATTTCTTTCTTTCATTCTTTCATTCTTTCTTTCTTTCCATTAAACCTTTTATTTTATTCTTTCTTTCATCTTTTCAATAATTCTTTCTTCATATTTCATTTCATTTTTCTTTCTTTTTGCTTTCTTTCATCTATTCTTTTTTCTTTCTTCATTTCAATAATTATTTCTTCATTTATCATTCCATTTTTCCTTATTTTACTTTCTTTCTTTCATATTCTATTAATTTCTTCTTCGTTTCTGATTCCATTCTTTCTTTTTCATTTCATTATTTATTTCGTTTTACTTCACCTTTTTCCATTATTTCTTTCTTTCTATGAACCCTTTCTTTTGTTCTATTCTTTCTTTCTTTCTTTCTTTCTTTCTTTCTGTTTTATTCCTCTCCCTTTCTTTCTCCTTTCGATTCTTTGTTTTCTTCATACTTTCATTCTCTTTTTTTTAACTTCTTTCTTTTCCATATTGATTGCCTTTCTTTTTCAATCATTTACGTGTTTCTTTCTCCTTTCATTTCACTCTTTTTTTTTCTTTCAATACTGAATTTTCAAATATGTTTGTCCTCATCTTAATTGTTTAAATATTCCTTACTTTTTATTAGTATTTAGAAATTATTAGGAGGATTTGAGAAAATCGTAAGTATTGGATCTCGTCTAGAAGATATCTGAACAGAATGCAGAAATCACTCAAGGCCGTTTCGTTGTATATTTGGTACTCATCATATATATATATATATATATATATATATATATATATATATATATATATATATATATATATATATACACGTTTCATTAAATAATAGTGTTGTGCATTTGTTTTATGTAAATTCTTTTCATAATGCCTGATAAGCTTAATAACATTATCATTAAACGAAGCAAGAAAATCCCAATATTGATACATATTTTTTAATCCAATCTAAGCTTTCGACTTACATAACCCATTCTCAAAGATGACAATTACAGTACAATATATTAGGCAATACACGAACAAGAAAGTGATGATAGTCTGTTTCTGTTTACATGGTTGATTTCCAAGCAACGATAAACACGTGCATATAAGACGCTGGAAACGAAAATCGCACCGCAGCTCATGACGTCACACATGACTATGCGAGAGTGAAAACGAGAAGTATTAAGTTGGTATAAACCAATGGCTTCTGTTACCAATTATAGACATTTAAGAATATTTGTGGAGATTTCATAGTTTATTTTGTTCAGGTTAAGTTTCAACTGTTTTATGTATATAGCTTCAAGAAATTTTAGCTTTTGTTTATTGTTTTCATGTTTAAGTATAGTTGTGTTTTCACTAGAATTGTGTACGCGACCAGGCATGTTGTTTTAAATGCCTAAAAATGTTAGAGTTATCGTTCAAATGTGTGTGATAGAAAGTATTAGGAGGATTTGAGATAATCATAATTAAGTAATTCATTGAGTATAGAGAAAACCTCAACAGAATGTAGAAAGCACTGGACTGCCGTTTCGTCCTATATTTGGGACTCATTAGCATTGCGCATCCACCACAGAGAATCGAACCAAAACCGTTACGATACGACGCAAGTGTCATTCCAACTGTACCAATGAGCCTTGGTGTCGAACAGGTAACGAATTAGACTCGATATAGCACCGCTCGATCACATATTTCCATAGTGAAACTCATCCGAGTTTTCCCTTACCCATAGGACTGTGCCCGAGCGAGCCACTACTACCCCCAAGACGCTCTATCCAGAGTATTAGAGCCGGTTCAAGCAAGGATATACAAGTGATAGAAATTATTAGGAGGATTTGAGATAATTATGATTAAATAATTTATCGAGTCTAAAAGAAACCTAAGTTTCTCCGAGGCTCGATGAATTAATTATGATTATTTTTGTTGTTATTTTCATTATTTCCTTAATTCTCTCATTTCTTTCTTATTTTTCAAACTTCTGTTTTCATTCATTTTTTTCATTCATTTCCTGAATTTTCTTTAACCATTCCTTCACTCGCTTTACTTTTGTTTTTGTTTTGTTTTTTTTTAAATCTGCCATATTGTCTTACTTTGGCCAACGCATGCGTTCTTTCTACAAAAACTTTGGCTGCGGGCGCATTACTTATTATTCTTTGGTTGTCTTTTCAATGCTTTATTCTATCTTCCATCTCCCACACTTTTGTTCTTTTGTTTAATTGCCCCCCCCCCCCAGTAAGGCAGTAAAGCCACTAAGACACAAAAAGCTTACTGGGTGTGGATGAAGTAAAAAAGAGTAACATTGTTAGGGAGAGAGAACAACAGAAATGTAATAAGGAATAGAGTAGATAACGAATGATATCATGTTTAAATTTTTGGAGATCAAAGAAAATTAGAAAACATGGAGCCGGAAGAAAGTTCCCCAAGCGAGAAGTGCGAGAAAAGAAACTGTTAACATAGAACTTATGTCTATATGTAGCCATTTCAACAGTAAAATGATGCAACCTTACTGCCAATATTGTTCTGCATTTAAATTCACAGTCTATGAAATTATTTGTAGTAAAGAAACTGTGAACCCACGTTACGGCGATGGGTAAGTGACTGAAAGCGAGATGCCAGATCAGGACCAATAACGTTGTGGATTCTACTTTGGATTTTGTTAATAATCTCTAAATATATAGCAGGAGCACCAGACCAGATGTAGTAGCAATATTCAAAGCAAGGATGAATGCCAGAACGATTTTTGGGTTTAGAACTGTCTAGCACGACATGTTGATCCAAGTTTCTCCATTGCAAGCAAAGCAATTGATTCTATATAATCTTACCACTCTATGTCACTGGAAAACGTTAGTCCTGGAGGTAAAAATGTTTCTCTGAGACGATTAAAGAAAGTAGTTTCGTTTTTGAGGCGTTAAAATTAACAAGCCACTCCTTGTCCCATTTAACAACTGATTGTAGGTCATTTTTAGATCGGCTTACAATTTGACCATATCGAGCTGATTAAAACAGGAGCAAATGGTGGTGCCATCAGCTTCGATTTTCAGTTCTAAATTTAAAAACAGTAATTCTTTCACCCCAATGAAGGCAATAGAGCTACTAAGACGCGAGGAGTTACTGAGTGTTAGGGAATAGGAGAAAAACACCATTAAGGCTAGATAACAATAGAAGAAAAAGTATTAATAAGACAGTAGATAACGATTGGGAATGGATTTAAATTTTTGAAGTTCAAAGTTTTCTGGGAAACAGGAAGTCGTATGACAGTTCCCCAAAGTAGGAAGTCCGACAGAATAGACTGCTATCATAGAATTTATGCTCACGTCTAGTAAAATCAAATCTAGTAGTGCGCTTAGATTAAAAAAGTCTAGGTGACAAAGTGAAAACCTCATCCGAACAATTGCTATGAAAATATTTATAGTAAAGTCCCAGATAGACAACATTACAGCGGCGGGAAAGTAATTGAAGCTGAGACTACAGGTGAGGTCCGATACTATTGCTAATTCTTCTTTGTTCTTTTTTTTTATCAAGAATCTCTACATTTATAGCAGGAGCACTGCACTATATGTGGCAGCAACATTGTAAACTACATGACTTACCATTTTACGTCAAAATTCTGTAAAGACCCCCTTTTTTCATGACTGTCTCTTCATTCTTCTTTCAATGTGTTTAGTTTCTCGTTATCATTCCTACACTACATAAAGTTTCAAAATATTATTTATTTTTATTTTTGTAGTTTGTTTTTTTTTTTTTTTTTGTTCCCTCAATAGGAATAGATAGATTCCCTTAATAGCCGGTCCACATCCCTCACCGTTCTTTTCCGTAGGACAAAAATGTTACCCCTGCTTTTTTCTTTTGGATAGAATTTCCGATCATTCTAAAACCTACTTCAACTCAGTACTTCTAACGTCTCCGTCTAAACTCCGTGCCACTTAAGATTATCGCACAAAACTTCATAACTGAATCAATTAAGTTGTCAGAACCTCACAAGTCGAAACCGAGAGTCCATTATATATATATATATATATATATATATATATATATATATATATATATATATATATATATATATATATATTGTTGTGGCCTTGCCAGGGTTAGATACAGGAGAGGAATTGAGTTAAACAATTATATTAACAGAAACTGTAATGCAAACATATTCAAACGAGAGTGTTACAGCAAGAATGTTCCGTCCGACAATCAGAGCTGACTGCTGGAAACTTCCCTGCTCTTATTTATAGCTGGGAGAGTCCGTATGGCGTGGTTAAATTACCATTATATATATATATATATATATATATATATATATATATATATATATATATACAAGTATATGATTGGTGTATACGGAATAAATTCCAATAAACAACAATTAATATTCTTAAAAGAGTGCTCAATACAGATCAGATATAATTATTTATTTAAAATCTATAATAAATAATTATATATAAATATATATATATATATATATATATATATATATATATATATATATATATATATATATATATATATGTCTGTGTGTTTAATAATGTAATAATCCGTTGGTGTATAATCCAAGTGAATCCTATTAATACAATATAAAATATTACATATTATATATTAAAACTGATACACACAGAGAGCTCAACGTTTTAATCAAACAGAGCAACAAATTTTATACAAAAGGAATAAAGGTTAATGATCGTTTCACCTTGTAAATTGAAATAAAATTTACAAGGATTTTTCTAACCAGTCAATGGATGATAAATTATTTAAAAATATGGCTTTTGAACAAAGGAAAGAAACAAAGAATAAAAGACAAAAAGAAAAAGAAAATAGAGAAAAAGAACTCATTTAAATACACACACACACACACACACACACACACACACACACACACACACACAAACCTAAAAGACTCTCTCCGAAACATAATAGCTGAAAATACAAATATAATAACCTCATCCACATATAAAAACGATTAAATTAATGGATACCCTAATAAGAAAAAAAGCCAACACTCAATAACATTAAATAAGAACACGGCCAAAAATGTGCTGGCTGTGTTTGGAAAATAA
>CAHIKZ030001724.1:567500-582500 GCA_903632075.3 Acanthosepion pharaonis
TGTGGAGAGCCATCATCGTCAACGACCTGAAGGGAGATGGCACAAAGAAGAAGAATAAAAGTTTTGGCATGATGAGAATGCCGGAGAACAGTTAATTTTCAACAATAAAATAGTAATGGCTAAATTAAATTAAAGAAATTTGTACCAACAGAACTGTGGTTCTACAGAAGGATGATGAGAATAACCGAACATAGGAGCAAAGATAAATTTTAGAGAAGATAAAAACAAAAAGGACACTTATATTTTACACCAAAATGAGACAGTTGGAATTAGCAGGGCATATAATGAGGAGAGAGGGCATGGAAAATTTAATACTCACAGAACAAATTCGGGACAAGAAGAAGAGATGAAAGCAGCCCATCACCTATCTAAGAAATTTGCGCAAATGATTGATAGTGCACAAATTAAGAGAGATAGAAAAAACAAACTTTACTTAAAGCTTCAATGGATTAGAAATTGTGGAGAGTCATGATCGCCAACGTCTTGAAGGTACTCGGCACATAAAAGGAGATATGAAGTAATGCGCTAGGATGAAGAAGAAAAAATCGGAAGAAGGACTTTGTTTTATAAAGGATTATAAACTCATGCTCTACAGCAGGATGACGAGAATACCTTGGACTGAACATGTGACTAACGAGGAAGTGTTTAAAGAAAATGGAAGCAAAATGTCAGCTTATAATCACAATCAGATAGCACAGAAAATTTTAGGGCATATCCTCAAATATTAAGAAGATACTTGAAATTTAGTTGTACAGAAGGATGCTGAGGATACCATGAACGGAACATGTGAGCAAAGATGAAGTTTATAGGTAATGGAAACATTTACAATTAACACCAAAATAAGACAATTTGTATATCTACGGGAGATAATAAGGAAGGTCATCGAAAATCTGTTAATCAAATTCTCTGTCAAGATGCTAAGTACATCAATAGACGTGCAAGTCAGTCTGCCCACTTTTACTTACAATACTGGGGTCAACCCGTGGGGTTGTTTATTTTTTTCAAACATTTTCAACAATTTCGTGCACACTGGGATCGCCTTCCCAGGTTGATAGCATCTATCTATCTCAAACTGTTTCTTTCTGTCTATCTATCTGAGACACTTTTTATATATATTTCTGTTCATATCTGTCTATCTCATTCTATTTCCTTTCAGAGTCTATTATCTATCTATCTATCTATCTATGAATGAGAGATTGTCTATCTTTCTATCTGTTGTGGATTCTAAGATCAAATTCGGTCTCCAAAGAATGACAAACGCAAGAATTAAATATAAGAAATAAAATGTATTTACACAATCATACAAAGGGTAATACTGTTAGTAAATCCAGGAACGCGGTTAGTAGCAATAATATATAGATATATACAGTCTCGAAGTAGGACTTCCTTAGAGTCTACGTGCTTCTACAAGCGGTTACCTCACACTATTACTCTACTTCCAACACAATTACAATCTCAGTCTTCTTACTACCTCTACTCACTCTCTGACTGACTGTCTAACTCTGGGTATTTAATGGCAGCAGTCCAAGTAACACTGGTAGAGTCCACTTATATGAAAAAGAGGAGGACACCATAACACTATCTATCGATCCATAGATGTTCATTATATATGTATTTTATATCTCTCTAAATGATTCAATCTTCTCAAATCTATCTATCAATCTATTTTAATCTTTGTCTTTCTGTATCATTCTGTTGATATCTATCTATCTATCTATCTATCTATCTATCTATCTATCTATCTATCTATCTATCTATCTATCTATCTATCTATCTATCTATCTATCTATCTATCTATCTATCTATCTCAAATCTGTTTCTTTCTGTCTATCTATCTGAGTCTTTCTTATATATAAAGGAATCTAATTCTTTTTCCTTTCTGAGTCTGTTATCTATCTAAAATCTATCTATCTATTTGTTTTACACAAACCTAAGTGTTTCAATAACAAAGGAATGAAAATATTTGAAATGTCATGACAAAATCGATATTTTGTTTTATCAAACCATTCACGAGAAAAGAAGCATGCTTTCATTATTTCTTGTTTGGTTTTAGTCTATAAAAAGCATTTTCCCTTTGTTCACCCTCTTTCTTTCTTTCTTTCTTTCTTTCTTTACATCTATCTATTCATCTATCTATCTACGTAGCTGGCAACCTAGGTCCCCAGTAAATAAGACAAAGGATGATTAATGAAAAGAACGAGTTTGTATATTTAAATGATTTCATATGAAAAATCTTGCCTTTTGTAATCACATGGGCAATTGAAAATATTTTCACACGTGGAAGAGAGAATGGGGCTGAGCGTATATATATATATATATATATATATATATATATATATATATATATATATATAGAGAGAGAGAGAGAGAGAGAGAGAGAGAGTGAAGTTCACGCTATTTGCAGATTTTGAACTAAATTCTGCTAAGAAGAATGAGCTATATAATGTTATGACATTGAAAAAAATATATATATATATTTATATATTATCAGTAAAAGAGATAAAAACCATCACTCTAATATCAAGTATAATCATGGCGACACTCTGATGACCGTGTTCCGAAAATAAAAATAAAAAACAAAACATTCTCATAATTTTGATACATACATAAAAAATCCATTCATTCAGTTAAAATTAAAAATAAAATAATTCCTGATAACGGCCGAAAGAATTGCCGAAAGCGCTTGGCCATACAGGACATTAAGACAATTTCTCCATAATTCATATCCAGAAAAAAAAATAGGATACAAGGAAAATTAAATACAAAATTTAACCACACTACCTTGTCCGAAACTTGGTTTAAAGAGGGTGTTTATGCCCTGATACACAATTATATATATATATATATATATATATGTGTGTGTGTGTGTGTGTGTGTGTGTGTGTGTGTGTGTGTGTGTAACTGATGTCAACCTGATCCCACAGAGGGCGGTGATCTCCTTTTGCTCTCCATATGTGGTCAGCCACGACTGATTTTTCCACTCCCCCTCGTGTTACAGCTTTCTGGTGTTCTTGAAGCCTTACCTAAAGTCTCCTCTTTATATTTCTTTCCGCAGCTGCACGGGATAGCGTACACACAGTCTTTAGTCATTTTCCTTTCTATGGGGGTCTTACTCGGGAAAGATATCTGCGAAGTGTCATCCATCTTTTGAAGGTTGTTCTGATGTTATATGGACCGCAGATCCTTTGTATTTTCTCTGATAACCACTTCACATAAGGCAGGCAGACTGTTTTCTGAGTGTTGTCTTCCTCCTCTTGTACCCACCTATCCCAGTATTTTGGGGCCGCTGCCATGTATCCCAGTTAATTGTTACGGTGTAGGGTACTACTTATATTGACAAATTCTTTATCTAATGTCTCTGGGTCGACACTTATGACTTTTGCTCGGTGTTTCTTCACGCTGTATGGATGGTGGGATTTGAAATTGAGATATTGTCCGGTGAATGTCGGTTTACGGTATACGGATGTCTTGAACCTATGCTCTGTTCGAGATATTAAAACATCCAGTAATGGGAGTGTGTTGTTACTCTCTTCCTCCATCGTGAACTGTATCGAAGGTCTTATTGAGTTCACATGGTCCAACAGAACCTGAACATCTTCCTGGTGTGGCCAGAGTATGAAGGTGTCATCTACGTACCTTAACCATATAGTTGGCTTTAGAGATATAGATTCTAATGTTATTTCCTCAAAGTATTCCATGTACATATCCGACATTCCTTGTGATAATAGAGAGCCCATTGCTAAGCCCTCATCTTGTCAATATATATGTGATCCCATTCCGAAGTGTGTTGTTTGTGTACAGAGGGTCAACATCTCCATCAGATTATCTTTTGGAATACTGGTCCGTGTCGTTCATGATGACGGTCGTCTTTGAGTATAGAATCCAGAGGTTAGCAGTGAATATTTCGAAGACAGTAGGAAAGATTTGTTCAGGTTAGCAGTGGATATCCTGATAAAGTAGCAGAGCGTAGTTCAGCAGTTCTTCCTTCTGTTCCTCTTCGCCTGACAAATTGGCACTGGACATTCGGAGAGAGTAAACAAAATGGCCGCCTTTATGCACGACGGATTGAATATTCTACGTCTTCTGATTGGTTAACTCTTCTCTTGGTGGACTATAAAATGAGTCAAGTCATTTTGACTGGTTCACTAGTAAATACATATACACAAAAAAAAAACTGCAACAGTCCGTTCTTCTAGCCAATCTATCTCTGACTCCCGAGTGTGCCTCCTCCATGGGTACCTTAGAGAATTAACTCACCACGTCCAAGCTCACCATCTGGTTGGATAGGATGGGTGCATCTTTTATTATTTCCAGGAAATGGGTGGAGTTTCGGGCATATGAACGAAACTTTCCGATCAATGGGTCAATTATATCTACAAGGAAGCAACTCAGAGGGTGGATAGATAGATATCAACAGAATGACACAGAAAGACACAGATTAAAATGGATTGATAGATATGAAGAGATTGAATCATTTAGAGAGATATGAAATACATAGATAAAAACACCTATAAATCGATAGAGAGAGAGAGATAGATAAACTATATTCATAGATAGATAGATAGATAGATAATGAACATACTCAGAAAAATAGATTGAAATAGATATGGCAGGTTCGATTTATATATATATATATATATATATATATGAAAATATGGATATATATATATATATATATATATATATATATATAAATTATATATATTATATTTTGTATTTATTAGAAACGCTCAATATCAGAGATAGAGCTAACATATTTTTTGGATTGATGTGAGTGGATGACCAAAGGTTTCAACCAATGATCGACAGACAAACTATATATATATATATATATATATATATATATATATATATATATATATATATATATATATATATATATATGTATTATCCTTTATTTTTTATATTTGTGATAATATTAGCGTCTATAAATAAGACACGTTTTTCTTTAATTATTTGAGGACAGAATGTAAGTCTATAATTATTCTAACAACATTATAAATCTTTCTGACAACTAAATTACTACTCAAGCAGCTGAATTGCTCAACCTCTGACAAAATTGTCACCTTCACTCAATGTTTAATAACAATAAAACATTCTAATAACAAAAAGCAGAGATTGATCACTTCATTATATAAAAGTATAAATAAAACAATGTCTTAATTATGAAACGAATGTCATCACAGATATTAAATATGTTTTATATTCTCATGGCAAGGAAATAAACACTAATACGAAAGCTTCTGTATATATATATATATATATATATATATATATATATATATATATATATATATATTGACAATTCATGATAACCTGGTAAGTTGTTTAAGTGTGAAGCTTTTCAACTTCAGCAGTTCATCGGACTAAAAGTTGATATAACTACACATGCAGATAGACGAGAGAGGTCGAGGAAAATTTCCAGTATAAGTTTAAGTATTTACGCTTCCATATATATATATATATATATATATATATATATATAAGCAGATCGATTAAAGCGCATTCGATTAATGAGTTTTTGATTAATGCACTAACATTTTTATATGCCAATATTCGATTATTGCATACATAATACTCGATTGGTGCGTAAAACATTCTTCAGGTTAATCAGAGTCATTGAAAAGTGATTTTTTAAAGTACCGATGTACAAATTATCCACAGTAATCGAGACATTTATGACTCTCTGTGTATATCTATCTATCTATCTATCTATCTATCTATATATATATATATATATATATATATATATATATATATATATATATATATATATATGAATGTGCATATATATATATGTGTGTGTGTATATAGACAAAATAGACGTATATATATATATATATATATAGAGAGAGAGAGATTGAGAGAGAGAGAGAGAGAGACTGGTTGTTTGATATATATATATATATATATATATATGAATTATAAAAGTATGGAATTTAGTCAGGAACCGCGTTTGACGCACACGCGATCTTCAGAAATCATCAAAGTTAGCGTAAGCCTGAAATTCGTGTTATTATAGGGACTTCCCTTTATATATATATATATATATATATATATATATATATATATATATATATATATATATATATTAAGCAGTATTTATTGGTAACAGTGCTCAATATCACCGATAGACTATATGTAAATATGAAAGTCGTCATCGAAATCAACACCCATGCTTAAATAGAATCTGCTGTTTGGATGTTGACCTCAGTCCACTTTTATATATATATATATATATATATATATATATATATATATATATATGCTAAAGTTTTCAGGTATGCTATATTTATCGATTGAAATGATCAATCATTAGGAATAGACCTCATGTAAATATAAAAGTGGATACTGATGTCAAATATTCATATCAACGCGGAAATGCCGTTAGAAAAAATTACATGAATATATTTATTGAAAAAGTTAATGAATGAAGCCTACTGCCATGTCCGGACCGATATCATTGCAAATTATTTTCTGGATTTTATGAATAGATTTTATATATTTTTATAGATAGTGAACTATATTCAGACAAAAAGTTATATAAAGAGTGACCTTCAAGTGGCTCTTAAAATAAAACGTATTCGACATCCGTGGATAAAATTGCTCTGTTGATTATTAATGTTTTCACAAGATTATTTTCATTTGCCTTTAAAAGCAAATATTTGTTTTACACGGTGAATAATTTATCTTAATGCTATGAATATACAATATATAAGAGGTGTAATCTCTTCAGGGTTAAATCAACTAGTTCTAAATCATTAGCTCCCAGTGTTTCTAACGGCCTCTTATCAGTATCAGTTGATGCTGTTCACTGAGAGTTCGTCATTTTTTTTGTTATGTGATCCATTCAAAATGTGTTTGTTTAGTTCCAGTTTTAAAATTCTGTCTTGGAAAATTATTTTCTTAAAGATCTTATTATTTGAAACGTTTCCAAAATCTCCCCTGTTGAATGATAAACAACGTAAAAAATATGTTTTTAAATGTTATTCTGTAATCCAAAATCTTATAAGTAATTGCTTAAATATTAAGTGCACATTGTAATCTCTAAATTCCTATCATCACATACACACACATAAGTGTCAACAAATGTGACTATATATATATATATATATATATATATATATATATATATATATATATATATATATATATATATTAAAAAGAAGAGGGTGCCGCAAACGTTTTTTGGTTGTAATGTGGATTTATTGAAAAAAATATTATACTTTGTTTTACATAATTTCACGACACGTGTTTCTGGTCTGGTCTCGCAACCGTCTTCAGGTGAAAGTGGAGATTTTTACATATTATTAAAAATAATTAATTTTTCTTCATGTTCAATGTGGAATATTCTCGATATGAGACATTCTGTTTGTGTGTTGGCAATCCGAATTTTCTTTCTAGAATTGTCAATGAAGAGTTCTGCGTGAAGGGTCATAAAACAATACTTTTGAAAACCCAAAAAAACATTCACAATAAACAAAAACTTAAACTGCAACTCCAAAAATGTAGTTTATGCACTTAAATGCACAAAATGTAAGAAGTCATATATAGGCATCAGCCAACAACTGAACAACAGGGTCTCCCTACACAAAAGCAATATAAAATTGACAGACAACAGAAAACTTTTTGTATCACAACACATTTTCAAATGTAACCAGGGTAAGTTTAATATCATGCCGATATATCAAACAGACAATTACTCGTATCTACAAATACAGGAAAAAAACTTTATAGACAAATTCAAACCCGAACTGAATAGATCTGCCCCCCCAAAAAAAAAAAAAAAAAAAAAAAAAAAAAACATGCACACAGGGTGACCAAATACAATGATCGCTCACATACATGGACGCACACTCCTCATACGGGAGACACGAGGAGATATATATATGTGTATGTACACATACATACATTTATGTATGTATATGCGGATGTTGACAACTTTAACGTGTGTGTGTGTGTGTGTGTGTGTGTGTGTGTGTGTGTATGTGTGTGTGTCTGTGTGTGTACTGGTTCCATGTAGCTTGGGAAATATGTGTTTATATGTGTGTGTGTACTGACTACTTGTGGTGGGATAGTGTGTATGTGCGTATGTGTGTGTATGCGTGTATAAGTACAAATAAGTTTACGAATTCCTCGTAGTAAGGAAATATACGCACGCATATATACACGCATGCTGACAGGAACACGCCAAAATAGAAACAGATCCAAGAGCACATAGAGGTCACTAAAACATTAAAAGATTAAATGCCGATAACTACTCGCTGGACAAACCTTAATTGTTTTATGACCCTTCACGCAGAACTCTTCATTGACAATTCTAGAAAGAAAATTCGGATTGCCAACACACAAACAGAATGTCTCATATCGAGAATATTCCACATTGAACATGAAGAAAAATTAATTATTTTAATAATATGTAAAAATCTCCACTTTCACCTGAAGACGGTTGCGAGACCAGACCAGAAACACGTGTCGTGAAATTATGTAAAACAAAGTATAATATTTTTCTCAATAAATCCACATTACAACCAAAAACGTTTGCGGCACCCTCTTTTTTAATATACATACTTTTTCTCGTTGGAACCACTACAACATATTTTATTTTTATATATATATATATATATATATATATATATGAAGTAATATATCTTAAAGTGTGCTATATTTACGGGATAAAGTGCTCAATATCAGAGATTGAACGTGTGTAAATACAAAAGTAACCACTGATGTCAACACTTAGAGGTGACAAGCTGTTTCATGCTAGACGCAATCGTCAGGCCTGTCGATTGCGTCTAGCATGAAACAGTGTTCGAAACTCAAGTGTTGACTTCAATGTTCACTTTTATATATATACGTCTGATTGAATAAATTACAAAAATGATGTCTGTTTATTTTTATCACAATCCTTTAATATTTCCGAATATTTTTCCATATATTACAATTAAATAAGGCAAGAAATATACTTTTGCAGTGAGAATCACTTCTATTTCCCAAGTACTTTCCATCTCTTTCTTATATCATCGTCAGGGGTGCGACTGTTAGGGCAAAAACTATATGTAGCTATCCATTACTGAGTTTCTTTCTTTTGCATTCTCAATACTATGGCTGAGAGTTATACCTTGGCGGCAATTAGAGCCTGAATAGATATCCATTATGGATCTTCTTTTATGTTGTAATGCCATGGTCGAGTATGCATTAAAGCGTGAAAACCGTTCCGTTTAAAGGCATTTTAGAGCATTATTACATCATTAGTACTTGGGAAATAAAGGTGATTCTCACTGTTACAGTACATTTATTGCCTTATTTAATTGTAATATACGGAAAAATATTCGTGAATATGGAAGGATTATGATAAAAATAAGCAGACATGATGGATGTAATTTATTCAATCAGACAATGCAAAAATAGAATTTGCTGCCTAAATACACACACACAATCAAACACACACACACACACACACACACACACACACACACACACACACATATATATATATATATATATATATATAAACAAAATTTTGTGGCTACACCAATATACGATAATCTTTAAAACGGGGATCATAATTTATTCCTAAAACAAGCATACAAAATGATCACAACAAATAAAATTGAAGCCTGGGGTACCATTCGGCCGTCTCATCATCAGAAATAAGTCGTCGGCATTAAGTCAAAATTGCTGAAGAGAAAAAAAAATTACAACTGAATTTCAAATAACACCAGGAAAAAGGGGTAAAATTAATATTTTTGCTAGTTTAACGTAGAATTAGTGACTGATTCTTCAGAAAGTGCTATTTTATGTTTTAATTCTCTCTGACTACACAGGGTTGGACGTTGTATATTAATGACTACAGACTCTGAGAAGTTGAAGTGAAGTCTAGCCCATGCCCTGTACGAGACGAAGACGAAATACTAATGTTCAGTTCTGCAAGCAAAGGAATTCAAGTACTCGCCGCCGATAGTGGACTCATGGGCCTGTGAGCTCCTGGAGGTCACGGGCACACGCCTCCGTATTTGGGGACATGCTGGGCGACTTTAACCTCCAACCGGTGGATAAGACATAAAACGGCACTTTTTAAGAATAAATTATAATCCCTTTTAAAGATTATCACACACACACACACACACACACACACACACACACACACACACACACACACACACACACACACACACACACACACACACACACACACACACACACACACACACACACACACACACACACACACACATATATATATATATATATATATATATATATATATATTGAATAATAAAAAATATTAAAATTCAAATTTTCAAACACACTGGGTTGTAGATAATTATTCTTTCGTTTTTTTATTATTATTTCATATATATTTTTATTCATTTTTTTATTTTATTATATATATATATATATATATATATATATATATATATATATATATATATATATATGGTGGACTCTCTCGACATAAGAGGGTCAAGCAACTCAGTTCCTAGGAACCGACAACCAGACACCAGCACATATGATTTAATTATTTGATTAGTGTGGCGGAGGCTTTGTGCAGCACCATCCACACTTTTTGAAGGGCCGAATACAGAGACCGGTGACACAGGGTCCCCAAACGGGCCTCCCCAGGATTTGAATTTTGAATTTGGAGTTGTCCTCTTAGACCAGTTGCCATCCAAAGCTATAGAACCCAATATAACCTGCTATATCTGGAGGGAGAAGAAGAGGATTAATACATTTCCCAAGAGTATTAGCACGTAAGTGAATGTAATGTAATTCGAACTCGACTCTCCAATTTCTCAATCCACTATATATATATATATATTAAGAAATGGACAAGGTGCGACAATTTATTTATTAAAGAAATTTTTTTATGTTTAACCTTGTTATTTTATAGATACAAGTATTTAAGCAAATGCTCTGTTTATGATAAACAGTAGTAAATAACATTTACCGGCCTGAATGTCCGAGAAATTTTCATAGAAAATATTCGTTCTTTGACAGGATTCGAACCTGACTCCTATACGGATAAAAAAATGTCTTTAATAAATAAATTGTCGGACCTTGTCCATTTCTTAATATATGACGTCATTTGTTTACATTTGATACGCCAGAGCAGTTATGAATGTACGAGATTCATGGAAGATTGGAGTTTATAAGCAGTAAATTCGACCTTGTCTACCGAACGGTTCTTTGTAGCCTAGAGGTAAGGCGCGTCAGCGTATATGACGGTTCCGTATAGGATGCAGGTTCGAATCCTGTCAAGGAACGAATATTTAGGTTAACATAGGTTAAAAAAAAAAAAAAAAAAATTCCTTGATGAATTTCACCTGAACATCAAAAAAGGGATTAGACAAGTGAAAAGCATCAGTATAAAATTAGGGCTACCTTAATGATGAAGCCTTGACAAGAGTAGGACCCGGTTCACATGGTCGAGAACAGCGTTGTAACCACTAAGCTATATACTAATCTTTTATAAGCGCCTGTCTGTAAAATTTAATATAAAACTAAAATATTTGTCTGCGGAAGGACAATATGATAAAAGGAAGACTTGTCTTAGCCGACGCATTTCGTGGTGATAATATCAACAGATAATAGTCCAAATGTATATAATTAACCTAACTCGTAGAAACGACTAACATTATCTGTTGATATTATCACGACGTTTCGGTCGCTTTCATCAAGTACTTGTTGACTCCGCGTGTGCCGCACACGATTCATTTCGCAACTAATGAGACAGCCATCAAACTACTCATAAAGAGACAATTATCAATGATTGTGTGCAATAGTATTCGAGTGTACAGCTTTTGTTAGCCTCAACAAGGACAAGACATATTCTATTGACAATACCCTTAACTTCCTACCTAGTCACGTGATTCTTTCGGGCTGATACGTATATTTTATTATGAGACCAACATTATTTTTCATCAGCAATATTACTGGTCCTGATCTTGTGGCTCACCTTCAGTCACCTTTCCTCACAGCGTAATACAGCTATGTATTATGTTTATCATTGCAATTTGCCCCTGAAGTTGAGCGGAGTAAGATCGAATGTACATGGGTTAAAAAAAACTACGTCGCCTTTCTTGATGAACAGAGCGTGTTAAAACATAATTAACATTAGACTATATTTAATTCAACATGAAAAGACGATGGATATTATGTTTTATGAATATGTCCTGAAGATGGTCTATTAGACCGAAACGTCCGACGTTGACATTATATTAACATTAAAACAGCATAATTGCATATTAGGATTTTGTTTGTTTTTTTTCCGTATATTTTCTTCATACTGTCGGATCTATATCCATATATTTGCTTACATATATATATATGTGTGTGTGTGTGTGTGTGTGTATGTGTGTTTGTGTGTTTATCATTGCAATTTGGCCGTGAAGTCGATCTTAGCAAAGGTACAATGTACTTTGATTAAAAAATACTACAGCGAATTCATTTGATGAATTCCATCTCAATATCAAGAAACTGATTAAGCAAGTGGAAATGATCTGTATAAAATTAAGGCCGATGAGATTCGAACCTGGGACATATGGTCAAAAAAACAAACGTTCTAACCACTAAGCCACGAAAAGATGGTTTCTGTGCCTTTTCTATAAATACTTACATTGTAATTGTTTGGTTGTGTTCTTCGTTTAATTGTTGCTTGCCCCCCCCCCCAGCAATGAATTGTACATATGGGGGCTAGTTAGTATTTTCATAGAGACAATGAGGTATTATGGTGGATGTAGTAAGAAAGGTAAGTAAGAATGCGTTGTTTTTGGGTAAGGAATATTGTTGTGTGTTTGGGTCAGTGTTTGTGGCTATCTAACTTTAACGTTAAGACAGAAGAAACTTCCCCTCTTCCCCTTTTCCAATTTTGGCCTTCCGCCACATTTTCTTTATATAGCAGAAATAAATATCGCCATTCGTTTTATTATATTCCCCATCCACACACACAGACAAGAATTGTGCATATGGTGAATACTTAAGACTTAACAGAGACAATGCGGTATTATGGTGGATGTTGTAAGAATGGTAAGTAAGATTGCGTTGTTTTAGGTGTAAGGAATATTGTGGTATATTTGCGTCATTGGTTGCGGCTAGCTAAGTTTAATGTTAAGACAGAAGAAGACCATCGTTTTTCCCCATTCTCCATTTTGGCCTTGTGCCACATTTCTGTACATAATGCAGAATAAATATTTCTATTCGCTATGATACAAGGAGTTTTTTAATTTAAGCGCAACACTTGCCTGACGTTGAGATCTCATCAATTTATGGTTGAGCCGCAATTTCTATGCTAAGAGTTTCTTTTCTTGACCTCGTTGTGGAACTCCCTTTCGGCTCCATGCTTTCCAGCCAACTTTAATCCGGAAAAATATAAATGTAATGTCAGTCTCCATCTACTCTCCTCCTGATTACTCTTTCCTCTTCACGCTCATTATTAATTCTTTTTTGTTACTAATTCTCCCGCCCCCTGAAACCCCTTGTGTTTTAGTGGCTTTACCACCTTTCATGGAGTGATAACGATGAAAATATATATATATATATATATATATATATATATATATATATATTTCTGCAATTCCTTATCGAAATCTGATTTTCATTTTAACTCAATAAATGTAATATTTTCTTTCTTGTAGGTAAGTCTGATCCTGCCTGGTAGTTTGGAATTCTAAAGCATGCAGCTAGTAGCAACACGGAACCTCTGTGAGTATGATCGCTTGTTAGGTAATCTACCCTGTTTATCCCCTCCACCCGAAAGCTTTTTTGTCGACTTATTTATTATTATTATTTTTTTTTGTGTTTGTATGTATTATTATAAATCATTGTTTTTGTGCAACACGCGAATCAAACTTATAAATATTTGCTTAAAACCTAGCATAAGAACTGATTTTTTTTTTTTTTATATGCACATATGTGCTCAGGGATATTGTGACCTCACAAATGCAAATATACACTATTACCAAATTTAATGAATCTAAATATATAGCTATCAGTATACAAAAATATATGTGAAAGTATAGACCTTTTTTTATTTGAATGAATTGAATGACAAATGTTTTATTTCTTTTTTAAATGAATTAAAATATGTTGGAGTTCAAACATTTCAGATTAAGCTCTGTTAATAATTATTATTTATATAATATTTTTTTATTTGGTGAACTACAAGAATTTCTTCATTTTTACTAGTATATCTGTCTTTCTACTTGCTTTTTATTCGTCATGGAAATCACGACGGTTTCAATAGTCTGGGTGGCTGGGGGTTAGCAGATAGAGATTCTGACTCTATGGGTTTACAGACAGCTTGGCGTCACCCATTCTCTGCTTCAAGGTCTTGACTGACAGCTGAAGACCACGGACAATGGTGTGAGTGGCCATCGGTCTGTACCCTAGGCTCTGAGGTTCTGAATTCAGAATTGTCTTTCTCCTAGACCGTTTGCCAAACAAGGCTATACGAACTAGTCTGCGTTGCTGTTTACCCATGGTGGGGAGAGATGAATTCATACCTTTGAAAATTATAGTAGCACGTATATGAGTGTAATGAACCCGACCAGAATTCGAACTCGGCTCTCCAATTCCTCAATACGAGCCGTTACACATCACTCCACCTGCATTTTCGTCGTCGCCGTCTTTGTCGATATCGTCGTCGTCGGTCCTATTCCGTATCCAATAATTTAAAATCTCCTTTGCTGATCACTTCCTTTATGATGATGGCGTTGACGTCTTACATTCAGTGCCAGCCTCCAGGTTCAGGACTTCTAATTTCAACAAAACCTACTCCCGTTATCCATTCGCTATCGTAATTTGGCTTTGCAAAATTTGGTTGGAAGTGAAAGAAAATAAGAGTAGAAGAATGTGCCGATGGCGTGAAATTTGTTTAAGGTGGACCCCAACTTGCCAAGAATTGACCCACGCACTTGATTTCCTGACCCTCTTTTGCGACACATATGTAATATGTCCGTCATGCGTAACCCTCTTCATCCGCTGGTTGAACCATTTAGA
>CAHIKZ030001724.1:585000-590000 GCA_903632075.3 Acanthosepion pharaonis
GGCCCCGCATCGTACATGGACCACAGGCGTATTAACAGGGGTACATCCTCTAGCAAGTCTGGAAGTGTGTTCAAAATAAAGTCCCTGTAGACACCTCCTGTAAGACGTGATAAGATAACATATGGACCGACTACTTACGTACAATTCCATTAATCGTAAACTGATGCCGGTGTCTAACCTGTATTGTAACATTAGGATTCCGATCCGCACACAAATTATTCCATCTCTTCTAAATTTTGTCTCATCCGTAAACAAGAAGAGAAAAAAAATGGTCGTCAGTTTGTGCAATCAACCATTGGCAGAAGTCCTCCGTGGTGGTGATCAGAAGGCGAAAGACTGCACACGTTTCAAAATGATACGGATAACGGAGTTGCTCTTGAAGTACCCTCCATAGGGTACTATGAGATGTACGACGTGCTAGGGCCACTTGATATCTGCTGATATCTGGATCGTTTGCGCCATTCGTGGTCAGGCGTACGAATGGATCTGGTTTGTCATCGATCCATAGTTCTGGTCCTGTCTCGGCAAAGCATCGATAAACATCAGCAAAGTTTGGATGACTTGGCTGCGTTCGATCTGGAACGCAATCTGATACAGCCGTGCAGCCTTCCGTCCAATAACATTCGCGCAGCCATATAAAAAAACAAATATATGTGCCTGCTCACGATATGAATATCATGCTATTGTTAAACGAAACACTTCTCAGCTACCTCACTACTACACATTTTAGGCGTTGAAGACAAACTAGCCACAAATGTACACGAATGACAAATGTAACCTACTTCTACATGGAAACACAGCGCGATCTAGCGTAACCTTTTTTTTTTTAACTTAATAACTCAAAAGCGAAGAATTTGCGGACATGTATTTATATGGACATTTGTCCTTGTTTTAGTGTGAGAAACCCCCGGACAAAATTTGCAAAAGTATTTGTTGATATAGTTGTTCAATACGTGCACCGGAAAATATGCAATTTTTAAGGGAAGGAACCTATAAGAAACTGGTACGAACATCACCCAGGCCCGGTTACAGAGACAGGACCTGTAACATTTTCATGGGACCTTACACGTATTACGAAGCGCTTTATTTATGTAAAATAAATGTGATCTTAGTTTGTTTTTTTCAGAAAATAGACTAGTGAAAAATGTCAACAAGCGATTTCTAAACTTAGGTTACTGGTTGGTACCCGGAAGGATATGTGTATACAACAGTAATGAAAAGAAGTAATAAAACTACTACTACTACTACTACTACTAATAATAATAATAATAATAATAACTGACAGAGAAATAAAAGCCAACAAACCTGATACTGACCGGGAAATTAAAGCCCCCACTAAAACAAATACAAGCCAAAATAAATAAAAGCCAATAAACCTAATATTATCATAAAACACTCAGGAAATGTATGCTTATTGACATAGCAGTACCGTCTGAGAGAACACCCCCCCCCTGTGAAAATTATAGGTAAATTGTCCAAATACAGGGGCCTGGATATCGAATTAACAATATGTGGGGAATGAAGATTGAGACTGTACCAATAGTAATCGGAGCTCTTGGCTTGGTGAGAAAAGGAATGGACAATTTTGTTAACAGTCTCCCAGGTAACATCAACATGCAAGTTGCACAGAAGATCGCCCTACTAGAAACATTTCATAAACTAAGAAAAGTGCTATCAATTAAATGACAATTCTCCTATAGGGCCTAAGGATGATATTTTGAACCCGGCTCTACAGGATACAAAACAGGAAACATAACATACACAAATAACAACAATAATAATAATAATAATAATAATGTATTTCAGCAATGTCATCATGAATTATTAATATTAAATCGTTTTGATCGATAATTGGGCATTTGATATCTACTGCTCCGTCATCGATTTCATTAACTACTGATTTCTATCACCCATTTCATCAAAAGTCGAGCATTCAGCAATCATCTGTACCCGAGCAACGTCTTAAGCAGTTACTATGGCAATGATTAATGTTCGTTGTTTGAGGCTTTTGTTATCACATATCCATATCTGTCATGAAACATTGGACATCAGGTCGTCCATATTGTTTGTCAGTATCTCAAATGGCTCTTGTCTTAAGTAGAAATTAACAACGGCCTTTTGTGCATAAATGACATGATTAACCTCTTTTAATCGAGATGATAATGCCTGATAGGACCGTTGTCAAGTAAATTAACCACCTGTGGCTCGCATCGTGGGAGGGCCAGAGCCAGCTACAAAGTTTTACTCCGTTTAGCGGGGTAAAGTAGTATCTTCAGCCCAGGTAGTAGATATATTGAACGATGGGTGAATACCTGGGTAGCAAACAGGTATTAAACAATTAATTATCTGAGTTGGAATAATGTTTATACTTCACGGCTCATCTCTATTTCGCAGAACGTAGCTATAATGCAAAAAGGAAAACTATAATACATGGTGATTAAACCTCCAAAGATTAACCCTCATTACTTCCGTATGAAAAAGAAGAAACTTGCGCTCAGTATTTTTTTAGGGTTGATTATAAAATAGACTCTGCTTACACGACATTTACAAATGGTTTTGTGTGACGAAATCGTCTTCGTCGTCGTCGATACTATTCGTGCCCGTGTCTGGGTAATCCGTTGTCTCCAGGAAGCTTGAACTCAGGAGGTGAATTTTGGTAATAGTACAGTCTCGGGAACTGGTCACACAGCAGGGCCAAGTGATGGTCTTGGATGGAGCTGCCAAGATGGACGGACGCCGACTTAGGCTTCCCGGGTATTAGGACTGATTCCGTCTTCAAGGAAAGAAAACTTCAGTTGGTTCTTGAATTTTAGTGTTTCGGTGAAATCTCTGAAAAGGATGGCGGCGTGAGTCTTGAAGATGCCATTCTGGTCACCACTGAGTCGATGTTTCTGGATGACGGCTTCAATGCTCGTAGTTTTTGAGCGATTGAGGAACTCGTTGTTGGTGCATCGGTCCTTCAATTAGATTTTGAGGAACTGCCGGAGTTTGGCTTTGATTCGTTCAAGATTTTTCAGGTCCTTTCGATACAGGGCTCATGTCTCGCAAGTTTAAAGAAGGAAACACTTGGCGTGTAAATCTGCATTTTGGGGCTCCGCGATATCGTATGCCGTCGAAGAACTCACTAGAAGATATGGTCCACGGGCCTCTTGAAAGGGTACTTCGGGTAACATGTCCTGACCACTTGAAGTGGTGAGTTCAATGCTCGACATTTTGAACGACTGAGGACTTCGTTGTTGAGGCATCGGTTCTGCCAAATGATGTTGAGGATCTGATAGAGCAAGCATATATATATATATATATATATATATATATATATATATATATGTGTGTGTGTGTGTGTGTGTGTGTGTGTCTGTGTGCGTGTGTGTATAACGGCGATATATATATCGTCGTCGGCATCTGTCCATCTCGAAAGACGATAGGGTAGCGCGGTGCGCTACGAGCCTGGGCGGGATATATGGAGCCAGGACGTCTAGTTCCCCCTCTCGGCCTTGGTAGCAGAGTCCAAAGAAGAGGATAAACCAATAGAGTTTGGTACCAACGCGGCTGCAGGAAATGCCGGAAGATAGCACAGAGTGCCATCCATCCGCCTTAGGGGCTCCACTCCGGGTTTGAATTCAGAGTTGTCCTTCTCCTAGACCAGTTGCACTCCAAGGCTATTTACCCATAGCTGGAGGGAGAAGAAGAGGATTCACAACTTACCCAAGGCTGAACTCGGCTCTTTGATTCCTCAATCCAAGCCGCTATCCATTACTCCACCGTGCCTCCCCGCCTCTCTCTCTCTCTCTCTCTCTCTCTCTCTCTCTCTCTCAATATATATATATATATATATATATATATATGATAAATATTGTCGGCACCACACGTTTGGTTCATCCAGTGCCTCCACTGAGCTGACATATTTTTACTCCCTCTTCTGTCGTTTCCCTCTTCTCGGAAATGAAAGAACTGAAATCAGTTGCTCTTCGCTGGGGTGGTCGATAGGCGGGTTCTGTTTCCGGGGTGTTAGAGACTTATACTGGCTTGAAGATGAAAACAGTCGGTCCTGGAACGAGTTTTTGGGGATCTCCGCGATGTCGTTTGCCGTTGACGGGATCACTGTAAAGGATGCTCAGCGGGAGTCTTGAAGGGTCTGTTCTGGTGACGAAATGGATAAAAAGTAAATATAATTCCGCTTGCTTACCCGTGGCAGCATTTTGACAGAGACAAGATGTGTCGTTTTCAGAATTCGCAATGATTATTTGAGCCAGCTAGATAGGCCATTCTCTTTCTGGTTTGGCAACTTTTTTTCGCGCCACATTTTATTCGGCTTTCTTCTAGGAAAGTATCGCAGCTTCTTCTCTTGCGCAGGTGACACAGATCTGGTTGCAGAAGTATATTTGTTCCCACTAGATTTAAAAAGTATTCAGTCAAGTTGCAAGAGCATTACAGGGCAGCTGAGTTTGTTATTCGTATTCTTTAGGCGCATATACTTTTTGTATTATTAATGATTCAAGAAAACAACGAAACTCCAAATGTGAATCAACAAGTATATATTGAAATAACATACAAGAACAAAATATACAATAATTTGTATTCAATGTATAGATTAAAGGAAAAGAAGTTGCTCCCCTTTAACCGTATTTTGATTTATAATTGATTGTTCGAAAGAAAGTTCTCTTGAGAGAAGAATGTTCAGGAATCAATGTTAGAACAAGTGTGCTGTTAGAATATATAACACAAGAATACAAGTGATCAGAAAGTGTGTTGTGTTAGAGAAATCAGCAGAGTCCTGGTTGATTCAACTTGGCTGAGTCACAGAGAGATATGTATATATGTATTACAAAATTCTGTGTCTGTGTGTGCGCTTTAAATGTTTTGAGTAAAGTCATAGGCTTGTGTTTACAGGTGGAATTAGTTGGACTTTACTGGCGGCTTGTGAAAAAGTCGCCTCTTTTAAGGCTACAGATCGGCTCCCAGCGAAACCGCGGGAAAAGTTGATTCTGCACTAAAATATG
>CAHIKZ030001724.1:595000-627500 GCA_903632075.3 Acanthosepion pharaonis
AATCGACCATTGCGAGATTCGAACATGGGTCTCGTGGTCAGAATGCGAACTTTCTAACCACTCGGCCCTGTACTCTTTCTCTCTCTCTCTCTCTCTCTCTCTCTCTCTCTCTCTCTCTCTCTCTCTCTCTATATATATATATATATATATATATATATATATATATATATATATATGTGTGTGTGTGTGTGTGTGTGTGTGTGTGTGTGTAAATAAATATGTATATCTTTTTTTTTACATTTGTTGATTCTTTCTCCTCATTCTCGCCCGCCATCTTGTGTGTACTTTTCTCATTATATATATATATATATATATATATATATATATATATATATGTGTGTGTGTGTGTGTGTGTGTGTGTGTGTGTGTGTGTGTATCTTTTTTTACATTTGTGTGTGTGTACTTTCTCATATATATATATATATATATATATATATAAATAAATGTGTAAATATATTTTTTTACATTTGTTGATTCTTTCTCCTCATTCTCGCCCGCCATCTTGTGTGGACTTTCTCTTTCTCTCATTCAACATCTGTTCGTTTGCTTTTCTTTCTTTCATATGTACCGGTCGGTCCGCCCTTCTCACCACCCCCCACACCCACTTTTCTCCTTCTTCAATAAACCGCAAACTCCCAAAGCCTAATTTCTGGTCAGAATAAGTTCCTGGCGTGACTAATCGATTTATCTTTGAAAGAAATCGGCCCAAGTGTTTAGATGTCAAACCTAATAAACGTTATTGTCAGTAAGTTGAGTGAAAGCCTTGCCACTTGTCTCTCCATTCAAAGAAACCCCTCCGTGGCATGATTGTTGCTTTGCATTCTTGGTCTGTTTTATTTGTGAGATGAGGCCGCATACCGAGGAAAGATTGCTTGGAAAATTTGATGCTCACAATACAAATTGAAAGCAAGAGGATCTTAGCGAGCTCGAGTAAATGGATGGCGGATCAAGGTTTAGGTGAGATAACAAAAATATATTGATTGTGGTCTACATAGGACAGGAAATTGTGGAGGGTCATGATCGCCAACGTCTGAAAGAACAGCACACATCGAAGAAGAATTTCCCTGAGTAGTTACGAGTCAGTCCTCCTATATGAAGGTGAATGTGGGACAATAATCTCGCAGAAGTATAAGCGACTTGAAACAACAGAAAAGTTGTTCTACAAGAGGATACTGAGAACTATGGAAGGAACATGCGAGCAACGACGAAGTTTTAGAGAAAATGAAAACTAAATGATTACTCATACTTAACCTCAGAAAGAGATAGTTCCAAAATTTCTAAGGCGCGTAATGAGGAAAGAGTACTTGAAAAATTTGATACTCGGGACATATTGAAGGAAAGAGGAAAACAATGCAGAATCTATAATATATTATATTTATATATTTGTATATTATTATTGTATTTATATATTATTATTATTATTATTATTATTATTAATTTATATATATTATATTATTATCTTATATTATCTTATTATATTACATATTATATATAGTATATTATATTATTATTATACTTATATATTATATAATGTAGTATATTATATTATATATAATATATATTATATAACTAGCCGCATGGCCCTGTGTTGCCCGTTCTTGATTCAAAAATCGTACGACTCATAGAGCAATCGCTATCACTTGACTTAAAATATTTTTACCCTTCCTTGCCTTTAAAGGAGTGTCCTTTGCCGTGCTGATGTTGCTACATGCCTTACTTCTTGCCTATCTCACACTGCGAATTTTTTCTAAGCTCTATACTAAACATTAAATCTGTCACGAAAAAAGAACTAAACAAAATGAACACAAAACGATCAGCTTTAAAAATGGACTCGTAACTGGAAAAACCGAATGAAAACAGAATGTTAACAACAAATATTTTTCACACCTAACCCAGTTCTGCGGAATCAGAATCAACGTTGAGTTTAAGCAAGCCAATGAGCCAATTTGAGTAAAGTGCCATGCAGATATAAATTTTTCCCACTTGTGAATGCAGCTATCGATTTTTTTGCATGCTAGCATGCTAGTTAACATTCGTGTCAGTCAGCTGTTGGCTCTCACGCTGACCAATAGAATCTTTCTGCCTATTTGTGGCAGCCAGCTATAGGTTCTGATTCTGGCCAGTAGAAAATGGCCGCAAACTATATGAAAACTGCCGTAGAAGCATGAAAAAATTGATTATTTCCACTATCGATGGAAGTTGGGAAATGCAAAGTTGGTCTTGGCCTTTCCGCTAACTTAGAGCATGTGCATGTAAATTTTGGTGCAAATCCGTCGAAAATTGTGCATTCGTTACACACACACAGATCCTGCCTTTTATAGATAGAGATAATAATAGTTATAATATACCTAGCAATCTTGAGTAAATGGTTGACGGAACAAGGTTTAGTAGTGATATCAAAAAGGCAACCTTTAATAAAGGCTACAAAGGACAAGGAATTTTGGAAAATCTTGATCGCCGACGTTCTGAAGAGACAGAACACACAGAAAAATAATCTCTATTAACATGAGTTTTATATCTTTTCTTTTCATGAATAATAACGTTATGAATGTTAAATATTAACATTATCATCACGCATCCTCTACATTCAGATATGACCTTTACATCGAATTGCTGGAAGATGCGGAGATGAGTCCGATCTTCGCTTTGAAAAGTTGCAGTTGTGACATGGAATGCTGGAGGTTGAACCAGAACCCTCTTGTTCTTTCCTTTTCTGGCGTTTCTGTTCTCTGTCCGTGATCATTTTCTCTTCAAAACCAGACACTCCGGAACTTACGAGAGGGCGGCAGATGACACGGTCCTATGCCACAATACTTGAGAGACACCTTCATCGTGTTTTTGCATCGTGTGAGCGCTTACCTGCGGGTAACTTGCCATAGAGCAATCTATTTGGGCGTCGACAGTCGTCCATGCGGCGGACGTGGCCAGGCCACCGGAGTTGATAGTGCAGTCGGATGTTAAATAATAGGCGGTGTGAAGATTAGATAGTCAGGTTAATTGTTCAAAATCTCATAAGCAGATAAGCATCGGTAATGGCAAATCAGTTCCAATTGGTATTTGAGCTGGCATCTCGTAATCTCTGTGTATATACCTCGCTTTTGGAACTTGTCGTCTTTCATCATATAGCATCGATGTAATGCTAAAAGTCCATACGTGCAGTTTTCTGAGAAAATAGAAAAAGGTAATTTGTAAAAAGCAACAAAACAAAGTCAATATAAACCCTATGTCTAAATGGAAATATATAAAACAACATCTAAAATGAACACATGTCAAATTAGGCCCTTCTATAAAAAAAAAACCGGCAAGGAAAAAAACACACCCAACCCACACATTCCCATTCTTTCCTTGTCTTTTGAACAGGATTCTATCGCCTGCTTTCTGTTTGTGATTATATTTCCATCTTCTGCTGGGAGTATTTCTCTTTTACATCCAGTCATCGCTTGCGTCATAATGGAATTATCATCTTGTCTTGGTTAAAATAAATATATATATATATATATATATATATATATATATATATAAAAGTGAATATTGAAGTCAACATTCAGAGGCAACAGGCTGTTTCGTGCTCGACGAAATCATCAGTCTACCGATTGTGCTTAGCACGAAACAGCCTGTCGCTTCTGAATGTTGACTTCAATGCTCACTTTTATATTTACATATGCTCTATCTCTGATATTAAGCACTTTATCTCATAAATATAGCACACCTTAAAACTATATATATATATATATATATATATATATATATATATATATATATATATATATATATATATATATATACAGTAGGAATTACCTCATGCTGAGGTAATTTTGATTTTGCCGTAAATATATATATATGCTCTGTTATAATAATGATATTGAGTTGTCTGTGGATCAGTTTTAATATTTGTTATTACTAGGATCCAGCTGGATTATGTACCAACGGATGAATTACCTGTATATATATATATATATATATATATATATATATATATATATATATATATATATATATATATATCAATCGGATCAATTACCTGTATTATATATCTATATACTATCGCAATCGAATTAAGTCGACTCCTATGAAAGATTATCACCTGTAGAACAACATTTCCGCCGAGAAAAAACACGATTTTAAAACCCATGCCAAATTCCCTATAATTGGAGAATAGAAAAGTCCGTCGCAGATAACATTAGAAACATTTTAGAGTTCCATGAAAATAAATTGATACAACGTTTAAATCACACTCTCCAGCCGTACTAAACCATAAATTTAACAATACAGATAGTATTAATATATAACCCGACAAATCAAAACCTACCCACATTTCTCACCCACACAAGACAGACATGCTTACGGAGGTGTTGAGGCCTCACACTTATACACACACCCACGCGAATATACACACTTACACATATCATACTCACTCACTCCCTAATGAGCCAAATGATAACACACACCCACAGTAATATACACGCTTACACAAATCATACTCACTCTCTTCCTAAGAACCAAATAACACACACATACTTAACAGAGACACCCCCCCTTTCCAGGAACCAATAAAACTGTCAAAATGAACAAAGGAATTCAGAGCAGCATGAATCCATCCAGCTCTTATCTCAAATAACAACTTAAAAGAGACTGTTTGTCCAACACAAAGACTGACCAAAATTCACGCTAAAAAAGAAAAAACATGAAAACTACAGACAAAAGTTCATTTTCTCCATCAAGACATTTATTTCTGTAGTTCACTGCTACCAGCAAGCGGAAAATTATTTTTCTTCTGATGATGGCCATACTGGCCGAAACTAGTCGAGAAATCTAATTGAAATAATAAAAACGAAGGAATATTAATATACAACCCAGTGTGTCTGAAGATTTGAGTTTTTTAATTTTTTAATTAATTTCTTAATATTTTTATTGTTCAATATATATATATATATATATATATATATATATATATATATTCTGTTTATACGTTATTTTTATAGATACAGTTCTTTTAATTAAAGTAAATGCTCTGTTTTCCAATTTAACAGTATTACTTACATTTAGCGGCCTGAATGTTCGAAAAATTGACTCTTTGACATTTGGAGATTTGGCATGACTCTACAAACCATTCTCCCATGAATAATTTACGTACTTCATTGTTTGAAGCGAATATGCTTTATTACCAAACCGATCATCAAGTACTTTAAGTAAAATACTTCAATAACAAGAAAAAAATCATAAATAGGAAACTACAATAAAAACCTTTGTCCGCCAGTGTCTCATAATTGACTAAGCGATACAAAAAGTAAACAGAGAAGAGTCAACAGAGGCGACGGTATTATTCTAAACAGATTCCTGTGCACTCTAATATAGACATATGTCTGTGAAATAGGGTCTGTATACTTGGTTGTTCTCTGTTTATTTTGCTTCTATGAACAGATATTCATCTTTATTGACGTGTATGCACACGTGTGATAGCATAGTTCTATGGCTATATTTATTTTTGCCATTACAACTCTTGGATGAATGACGCACGTGTTTCTGACAAATAACATATTTAATATGATTTGCTTTTTCTGATGAAACACAAACAAAAAGATAAAAAATAAATGCCGACGTGTTGTGAAGATATTAAACAAGTCACTCGTCCCGTTTGATCTATTGTTTAGGATATCCAAGAGGTTTTGAGCTTTGAAGAATATTAAAAATGCCATAAATTACTGTGGATATGAAAAAAATACTTACTTGAATAAGACGTGAAAACGAAAGTAAAAGTGAAAGTAGACACACGGAGCGAATTACATTCTAAACTGTATACCTCTGCACTACAGCTAATCTATTTCGTCGGTAAAGGTAATTGATCTTTCTTGATTCGGAGGGTACAGTGTGTATAAGTAAAGATTGAAGCTGTGTATTCAATATTTAACTATTTATCGGAGATACAGTAACAAGTATTCACATTAGGAGAAAGGAAAGTAGGAATCGTAAACATTAAAGTTCATATTGATGCTATCAGGAATGTAAATCTCACCCGTTAGGCAGAACGTAGATGACAGAATGGTTGGCTAATTGATTCCAGTGATTAAAATGCTATTATTCCCTGTCTATAAATAATTTCATTATAAACCTTTGTCGTGAAATCGCTTTTAAATTAACAACTGAGCAAATAATAAGTAAGCTTAATGTTTCTTCTTATAATAAATTATCAAAACGGTTGTCGACTCATTAAACATATATATCGATCGATGGCAACTTTAGCACCCGAAGCTAGAAAGTGTCTTGCAGTTCATATTGCAGATGCGCCAAACTATTTTTTGTACGGGACCTAGCTTGATTTGTAAACTCTTTTCATATTTATGGTGGGTTTCCAAACTGAAACAAACTGCATATTAAATTATTCCTAGTTTTGTATTGATCGCAATTTGTTATAAGTCTACCAAAATGACTCTTCTTGTGGCTGTCTCTCTTTCTGGGATGAGGTATTATGTACATTATTTACATTATTCGGACTATTGTCCTCATCTTTGTCGCCATATTTATTACAACGTTTCGGCCGTTGTACACTCCGGCCTTCTTCAGGTGGTTAGAATGTCGAACTGAACCCTTTATTTCGCTCACTGTGGTAGACTGTCTAGTTCTCCACTGCCTTAGCCGGGTATCGAACTAACACTCTTTGGGTTCTCTCACTGGATATAACTAATGCGTTTATCCACTGTGTCATGTGTCCTTGGGGCTAAGGCAGTGGAGAACTTTCAGAGGGTAATTAACAGGAGATAACTGATAACTGACATCCATTAAATATGACACGTGGAACTAGAAATGTTAGTTGAAGGATGTTTTTTTCATGGATTTCTCTTCTCCAATTGATTCTTTCTGCAGCTTCTGTTTTTGCAGAAACGTCTTTTGAGCTGATGCTTGAATCAACGTGGTTCGTCACTGTGTCGTGGTGGAGGACATGACACGCCTCATTAACATGAATGCAATGACGTCGGGACCTCTGTCTCCTAGTAGAACCAACCATGTTATGGCTTCAGGGAAGGATCCCACTAATCATGGTCCGGCGACCGGCGGGTAGGTGGTCAAGACGATGTTCATTAAAGAGAAACAAGTTTATTGCAAGCTTTCATCATGAATATACCTGTCAAGGCCAGCTTTACCGGAGCGGATGTTTCAAATATATATATATATATATATATATATAAAATCTAACGTTCGCAGCATGAATTCAAGAAACGAAGTTGCATCTTTGTAGTGATTAAACTGTATTGTCTATATGATAAAAAGATATATATATATATATATATATATATATATATATATATATATATATATATATATATATAAATGAATGCTTGCTCGTGCATATACCTATATTTGACCATTTGATTATATATATATATATATATATATATTAAGAAAAAAAACAGTGCTCAATGATAAAGAACAGACCTATTTAATATATTAAAAATATGCATAAGTGATTGCAATGTAGGGTATTTTATATATATATATATATATATATATATATATATATATATATATATATATATATATATATATATGTGTGTGTGTATGACTAATATACTTTTGGGAAGTACATATCCTTTGTTAAATATGACCGGCAAGTAAATTTGATTAAAATTGATATAGTTTTTCACGGAAACTATAAGAACGCAGGAAAAAACTAAATAAAAAATAATAATAATATATATATATATATATATATATATATATATATATATATATATTACTATCTTTTTACTTAATAATTTTTTCTGTTCAATTGTTGACATTAATAGATATCTGCTGATATGTCAAAATTTAGGAATACTGCAATAATAAAATTTTAAATTTCATCTCTCTGATAGATGTCGCGATCTATAAATTCAAAAAGTTGCTGTGTTAAAATCAATAAAATTAAAAACTTTTAAAATCACTAATTGTTTTCTGTTATTTTAAAATTCGAATTTCTAACTGTTCCTTCCTCATCTGGACACAATTACCAATGTTGCATGTTCAAGCAAATGATTCAAAATGGCCTATGTCTATATAGAGTAAGTGTGACCGGGGCTTTCAGACACACGGTCAAAGAAAGATAATTTTCCGTTTATTTACTTAAATTACAGAATATTGTGAAAGATGCCCTATTGAAATAGGAACTTGTTTACATAATATAAATTACTTTTTTCCCGGCTTCGAATTTATTGTAGTATCTCACGTAAATAAAAATCTATTTATGTAAATATACTTAATGTATATAAGCATAAAATATGTGTATTTAATTAAATATATATATTCTTCCGTCAATGAAAAAGCTAGAAAGATCTTTAAAATCGAACAACTTGACTAAGCATTTGTTCTTGCGTAAATTGTTCACTGAACGATGACGAAAAAGACAATTCTTGTTAGCACCCAATGGCAAAGTCGTTCTGTACTTTCCGTCGACTTAATTAAATCAAACACGCTCTCAATTTTAAAGAGTTAAACATTCAAGACACCTTACGCTCATCCGGACACATTTGATCATCTTGGAGCAAGAGATGCTAGTCATACGCCAGTGAGTAGCCATGAGCGTCGGACTTAATTTTCGAATGTGTTAATTGGATATTCTTCAACAGAAGTCTGCTTACCTTCCACATCCCATTCGCCTGCCTACTTTCACTTTCACTCTCACATTTTTACTTTCACTTTCACTTTCACATCAAGTTTTGCTTTCGTTTCTACCTTCACTTCTTCTTGGCACATCCGTCTAATTTTGGCACTGTCATGTCATCTTGTCGGCCTGCCGGTCATGTAAGTTTCCTGGCGACATCCATTATCACTCTTCATGTAATTAAAGGAGAATAATTACATTCATCGACAGAAGGGGAGACGAACAGAAAACGAGCCAGGGACGGGGAAACAGCAGGAATAAAGATCGCCAAATTGAGGTGGGCTCTGGGGACGATTTGGAAAGATCTTTGAAAGAGGCAAGCGTCGATTTCAGCGAACAGTTTAACATTTTAGAACAAGGCTTCTGACTTATGTAAATCAAGACAAACTCAACACCTGGAACGTGTAATTTCTAATTGCTCTCTGAATCCGATTAAACCCCGAATATTTGTATAGGAAGAACTTAATATGTTAAATAAACATTCAGTGCTGATTAGCCATCGATACAGTCGTGATATTGCTAAACCGATTGCAAATAGTTTTTTTCCAGAAAACGGATTCTAATCAAAATTTCGTATTCTTTTTTATGGTAATTATTCTAATGAGCTTCCATCACTGGTACGTTGACCGCATGGTTTTAAGAGTTCTACTAGATTGGCAGTTAGGTCTCACTGTTTTACTGTTAAAATAGCTAGATGTAACCCTAAGTTATATTCTAATAATTTCTTTACTCGCACTTATTACCTGTGAAACTCTCTTCCAAACTCTTTTTCCCCTCCCTTCTCCGATCTTCAAATATTTAAATGTAACTCGGCATCTGTTGTCTTCCTGAAACCTGTTCTTTTATTGTCCTTTCTCCTGGCAAAAACTTCTCATTCTCTTCCACTTTTAGTAAACCTTTGCGTCCTAGTGGCATTATCGCCTTCCCTACACGCAAGAAGATAGTGTCCCGCTGGCGGTCCGCCGATCGCTACGCCTGCGGTCCTAAAATTAATATTTTAAAAGTCAAATATATGTTGTATATTTTTAAGGGTTACAGCCGTGACGGGTAAATTGCGGCCCGCGGGCCACATGCGGCCCTATTGTCTTTCTGAAGTTGTTCAGACCGAGGACATTTCAGCCCATTTCATATTATTATTTTTATGATGATTTTCGGAGTTAGTAGTGATAGATAGATAGATAGATAGATAGATAGATAGATAGATATGAAAGGATTGTGATAGATAGATAGATAGATAGATAGAGATAGATAGATAGAGAGAGAGATGACCATATAGATAGATAGATAGATAGATAGATAGATAGATAGATAGATATGAAAGGATTGTGATAGATAGATAGATAGAGAGAGAGAGAGAGACAGAGAGAGATGACCAGATAGATAGATAGATAGATATGAACAGATGGAGAGAGAGAGAGATGGCCATATAGATAGATATGAATAGATAGATAGATAGATAGATAGATAGATAGACTAGGATGGATAGTAGCGATGGATTTTAAAAAGTACAATCTCAAAGAGAAAAGAGCAAATAATTGTAGAATAATGTATATGTGTGATAAGCCGTAACAAACAAATCAATCAATCTTTTGGCGCAGTATTACCTAAGTTGCTTTAACTCAGTCATGAACGATCATTTTTGAACAGGGGGCCTCTATACTAAAAGAATTAAGATATCTTTTTTTTTATTATTGAAGACATTTTCCCAACAAAATCATCTGCCTTAGAAATGGAAAAAAAAAGTTTTCTTTTTTTTCTTCTTTAAAGAATAGATTTCTTGCATAATTTAAAAAAAATGAAGTTTTAGGTTTATATTATCACTGATGACAGAATGATTAATCGACATTGCTAGATACGATTTGTTTTTAATTTATTCATTTGAGCAAACAAAAATATTTATGAAGATGAATAATTATCATTGATGTTTCTTATTGCTGAAGCAAAAATGATGTTTGCACGTATGATCTTCCTTAGTGAAAATTGCCAATGCTTTTAAAATGCTGACAACGTTACCTTGAACGAAAAGTTACAAAATTCAAGAATCATTGTATTTAATTAGTATTTATGTATGAGAAAGTGTGACAAAGAAAGGAAAGAAAACATTATAATAAACGTTATTTTCTTTATGAAATTAGGCTGGCTATTCAGAAAGCCAATCCGGGCGCATGTGGCCGGCGGGCTGCTGTTTGTTCATGACTGATCTAAATCATACCCCGCTTGACAGCACTGGCAGCGGAAAAGTTTGAAAACAAAATGAGACTGTAAATGTTGCATACTTAATGTAGTTATTTGACCATTTTATGTTATCAGTTTATTAAATAATAGTTTCAGACCATAATTTTTAGTAGCAGTGTATTTGGCGTAGACTTTCTGTGGTTGACCTTTAGGTCAGCTGGTAGACAAAACAAAGAAAGTTGTTTTTGATTGGCTGAGCCGAACGTGGGAATGTTAGAGATAGAAAGTGTTTTTACATGTCGAAGAGATCAAACGTGGTTATTTTGTGTCTCAGCGAACTTGCTCCCCACTGGGGGTGACAGAGCGGCCCCACTGGCTAGTTTAGAAATGTACACATCGACGTGTTAATAAAGGAGGTAAGTTTCAACCTCCCTTTGTTTATGTCTCACTTTAATTCGGAACCAAAAACATTTCGCTACCGGGATAAGACGGCCGGGAGAAGGCAAGCAAGGAAGACAACCATCGATCATCCGGCCGGAATATGACAGGGAGAAGGATCCAAGATAGGAGTGAATCAAGGGCGTCGCCTTAAGACTAGTTCCAGAACGAATGGGTTATATAACACTTTTACATAGACTCATTAATAAGTTATTTGCGGTTTCCCACCTGATTTCAATATATCTTGTGAGTATTAAATTCTCCAAGTCTCTTTCCTCATTATGAGTCCCAGAATTTTCAGTTGGCGCTTTCTGATTGTAAACTCAGGTTTTCTTGCAGTTCTTATTTAGCTTAATACTTCCTCATTGCTCACATGTTCTTTGCAAGGTATTCTTTGCATTTGTAGATAGAACCACGTCTCTGTCGTTTTTTCAACTGTGAGGTGATTGTCCAACATTTTATACTAGAGGCAGTTCAACGCTGATATCTTAAACTACGTTTAACTTCTGATAAACATCTTTATCTATTCCAGTTCGCCTTTCAATTCACGTGTCACGTTTTTCGTCTGTCGCTATATAAACAAGTGAGTTCAGTTTCTGTTCGGGCTTCATGTTGACGTCCTCAATATACATCCCACGCACCAGTCTTAGCAGTTTGTTTTTTAATTTCTTCTTTATATCTACTAGTAATGCATCTAAGGTCGCCTATCAACGAATGCTGGCCATATTCATATACGCTTCCACTGCCTAAAGCCACATCCGTCCATGTCTATTTCCATGTGTACTTACTTGATCATGTGATTAGCGTCACGTGTTATCATTTAATTAGCCCCTCCTGCCAACAATTGTAATAAAAGCCTTTCGACAGGTTCGTCAAATATAACGTGATAAGTTTGTTGAAATACTCGTCGTTGTAGGAGAAAACACAGCATGACTCACTGTTTCGTGGTTGCGAATTGTCGCTTTATTCAAAAGATAGAAAGAGAAAAGCAGCTCTGAAACAAGGTACCATATCAACGCGCGTCTCGTTGTCATGTTTCCTCCTATCAAAACCAGTGAACACGATCCTGAAACTTAAATAGTGCGACGAATGAACTTATTATTTATGGACTGTTCCTCCAAATCAAATTCACATTAAGCTGTGTATTTTGTTAGCGACGTTAGAAAAAAAAAAACTTATATATCACGTGTTTCACGACGTGTACCAATATGGTCACGTGTCTTATTGGACGTCATACTGCTAAATATTAAGACAGGTGTCACATCAGCCATGACGATATTCGATCAAAATATTATTGGATATATTTCAGTAAAATCTATAAGTGTTTCATTAATATGTCGATTTTGCTTACTTTAGAAGTGATGCAGTTCTGGTTTTAGAGAAATCATTCGTTGCTAGTTTTATTTGTAATTCCTCTGCGCGTTTTGGGTTAATTGCGTTTTTCTAATTTAAAAATGATCCATATCATCTAACAATTATTATCATGTAGGCAAATGATGACAGATGCTCTTCTCTTGGCAATATTTTAAATAAAGGTTTTTTTTTTGTTATTTTATAATTGGAAATCTAGTTATGGTGGCATTATGAATTATTGACTCGATTCTGTCTCAGTATCTCCCCATTTTCTATCTCTATGTTTATCTATCTATCTATCTATCTATCTATCTATCTATCTATCTAAATATATATATATATATATATATATATATATATATATATATATATATATATACTCGCTCTTTCGCTCTATCCCCTTCACTCTCAATCGTGTCTATCTATCTATTTATCTGTCTTTCTATGTCAGACCCGATCTCTCGCCCTTTCTCTCTTTCGCTCTCTGTTAGGAATGTTACTGAATAAAATAATCAATCGAATGGTAATGAAAGATAATACTTAGGACACTTTCAACACATATAAGATTTGCCAGCGGCGCGTAGAAGTAGTCAACTGCTAGAAGTAAGAAGTGGATTCCACAATGAATCTACAACTGCAGACCAACATACAGTATTTACTACTGTATTTATATGGATGGGGACATACCCAATATCGTCTGTAGGTATGCTACAACACTTTGACTCCCTCCCTAAGTACCTCCCTACCAGTCCTATCTATCTATCTATCTATCTATCTATCTATCTATCTATCTATCTATCTATCTATCTATCTCAATATATATATATATATATATATATATATATATATAGTGTGTGTGTGTGTGTGTGTGTGTGTGTGTGTGTGTGTGTGTGTGTATTAAAAATACTTAATTTAGGGCCTGGTTCCTCATACCAAATCAATGACAAAAGTCCACATAAAAATATGTCCGCAAATGCTACGTTTTGGAGTTAAGTTTAAAGAAGACTTACGGCAGTTGTCACTGTGTTCCTTAGAGACTAGGTGACATTTGTCATTCGTGTACATATCTGTCTTCAACGTGTAACGTGTGTAGCAGAGAGCTAGCTGAGAAATGTTCCGTTTAATAATAAAAAAAGGATATTCATAACGTGATTACGCACATGAATTTTACATACAATTGTAATGGACTCGAGGCTGCACGACTGTATCACATGGCGTTTCCAGACAAAAGGCAGCCGAGTTATTCAACCCTTGCTGATGTTTATCTTCGCGTTGCTGAGACAGGATGCGTGACATTAAAACTATGGATCGTAGAAGATCCGCTCGTAGGCCTGACCACTATGATCACATTCTACAGGCTTTCGGAGCCGATCCATTTATCAGCAGACGTCAAGTGGCTCTAGCTGTCGTACATCCCATAATACCGCATGGAGGAAACTCTCTTGTATGTGTATCATTTGAAACGTCTGCAGGGTCTTTCGTTCTCTGATTATTCACCACAGGAGAACTTTTGCCGACGGTTTATTGCACAAACTGCCGATGTTTTGTTTCTCTCTGTTCAATGATCCGACGGGTGCATACGCGTGTTGAAACAAGAGGATATTTTGAACATTTGTTAAGAGTTTGTATGGACATTTTACCTTCTTTTGGTGTCAGGGACTCTCCCCCCAATTTTTTTTTTGATACACATTTTTAATTTATGCTATATTTATAGGTCAAAGTGCGGATAGAGCGTACGTAAATATAAAAGGGTACATTGAAGTCAACACCCAGAGGCAACAGTCTGTTTCATGCTTAAACGCAATCTTCAGACATGGCAATTTCGTTTGAGCCTTATGATAAACCCCAGTGATGTTTGGTGTTTTTTTTTTGTATTGTTCGTACGTATGATTTATGATCCAATGTGGTGTCTGTGTAGTAGGCAAATTTCCTTTGTCTACATCCTGGTATTCTTTAGAAAATTGGAAGTTTGAAATAGTCTGTGGTGAGGTTATGTATAACGATTATTGTGAGCGAGACCCCACCAAAATGAACGCACATTATTATTATTATTATTATTATTGCTGCTATTATTATTATTATTATTATTATTATATTTACACACCTTTATTATATCATATGCACGTCAAGATACCGTGTCTTGTAGTCAGTTATACTTTATATTATACTTTATATTATACTTTATATTATACTTTATATTATGTGGGTTGTTTATTTTGTATAATAATAGTTTTTGGAGTTTGAATCTTTCTGTGCATTAGGTGTATTTTCGTATTATCCACCAATATAAGTTTTACATTGATAGATGTAATTTTGTAGATTGTGATGTACTGGTCGATGTGTGCATCGGTTGCACTGAGTTTCGACAGGTGACAAGTCAATCTGCCAGAGAGTGCGGTGCATGTTGCCTGTTGTCAAAAGTGAATGTTGTATTTTTATTATTAATGTTGATTCGTACGTTCATTGTATAAATTGGCTTCATTTTTAGGTGCTTGCTGTTCAATATTGGAGATAGTCAGTGTGTATATACTAACCAACATAGCATTTTAACTGTCAGTCATATGTTTCAATGCCTTCTTCAGGTCTTTAATATGGGTAAATGCATACACACAGACTTTACACACGCGCACACACACGCGCGTATATATATATATATATATATATATATATATATATATATATATATATATATAAAGTGGGTCGTTTTCATATTAAATTGGCTTTAGAATTTAGAGTTCTGCGTTGCATTATGGTTGTTTGTGGTGTGAAGATTGATATATACAAAAACTGAACTTCGACAAATCAGTCTACAGGAAAGTGTAAAAATTCAATATTGATTTTTGATTATTGGAGACACAATCTCCCCAAAGAATATAAGAATTCATATTAAGTCTTATATATATATATATATATATATATAGATATATATATATAAGTTTCTTATGGTACAAAAATTAACGATAGCTAAGAATAAGCAAAATTTGTATGGTATTTTAAAAAGTTAAAAAAGAACAACCGGTTTCGTCCTTATCAAGTTCATTTCTGGGTTATAAAAAATAAACGTGTAAATTTAATATTAATGGTAACGAATGGAGGGAAAAAATGAATTTCAAGAAAGATAGATTCCAATAACATTCAGACCCAGTAAGCATTCTCTCTGTTTACACAGGGAAGGCCCATGAGATCTTGTATACAAGGACTCTAGAACCTTGAGGTGATATGAGGAGTGGGACCAAGATAAAATCGATAAACGGTCCGCACTAAACTCAAAAACACATTTCCTGCTATTTATTACACGCTCTCAAAGAGACGAGCCAGAAGTATTTATTAGCTGACTTTTCCTGGCATCCGGATTCAAAATCCTGGGGTGGGGGTTCAGAGTGCTCTCAGAGGCGACTCCGTCAAACGACAGTCTCAACTGAGAAAAATTATACTGGGAGTAGCCCAAACCCGAAACAGCTTCCCGAGGCCGCGCCCTGTCATTGAAACACAGAGAGAGATGAATCGGTGCTCGCACCAAGGCCAGCGTTCCTGGCCCGGGTCAATGCGCTCGAATCCCCAACTTAAAAAAAGACCTTGTGTCACACCTGGTCTTTGTGGGGAGACAGACTAAATACCCAGTAAATGTATGAGTGATTACTTCAGTTACTACGTTTAATTAATTATAGCAGTAAAATATATGTCTGTATTTAGACAAAATTACTTCCCAAGCAAAATGAAATGTTTAATCAATCAGTTCCTTTATTCCTACATTTCTTAGATGGTAGCCTTATTAGTTCAAGCCTTACAGGTGAGGCACTCAGATACCTTTTTCTATTACTTTGTCTATTAAGTTATCCTATTGCTTCAACTTCGTCTTGAAATAGACTTTGTCATTGCTGTATTTGTAGTTTTGTTGCTAATCATTTTTCTTCTGATAGATATTTTCATTTCTTTGATATATTAAACACAAAATTTTAACATGAAAATGTATTGAGCAAAAAACGATTAATATGTTGCCAAGACTAATCCATAACTCCAACTGAAACCCAGTCTAATAAGTGTATACGAGGTACACGCATAATAGCCAAATATGCGCCATATTGGTGAAAGGTGTTCATAAAACACCACATAAATTTGCAAGTGGAGCCTAGTTAAAAACAATATCAGGTCGGGTTTTGCTGTGAAGTAAAGTCACACCCGGTAACACAAATGAACTAGGCAAGATGCCTTAAATAAAGAATTCAAAGTGGGTCAGATGAAATCCCTTGGAGTCAAATGGTTTGCTGCCAAGCTCGCGGCTTATTTGTCGAACTTTCTGCCTTTGGGTAGAGAGGAAACAATGCTTACGGGCAAAATCTAGTCTGGGGAGGTAGACAAAACGCACTCCGTGTTTGCGAGTTCTACGCATAAAAATCGGCCTTGTGCCACATCCTGCCCTGTGCGGAAGTTAGTAAATACCAATCCGTTGGAGTTAGTCGGGAAGAATTCTCACGACGTCACAGCGGGTAGCCCAACCGAGACATAATATAATAACCGCTAGAAGCGATTCATAACAGGTTGTAAGTCTGCTCAGATAACTATGCTGTACAAGAAAACATACGATTATAAGTTGTAGCAATAGTAGTCATATCAGTAATATAAAGTGAATTATGGTAAAACGTCACGGCATCATTGATCAGTACCAGCTAATCCATCATATCTAAATATGCTTCAACAATTTTCTAACATTAACAAGCTGTAAAACTACAGAAGGAAAAGATGTAACTGAAAACGTAATCCTGGTAATGGTAAAACACTACTCTAGAAATCATAACATTCACACAAACAGACCACATGACTCGTGAAATTGTGACTGCCTTTGATATTGAGTTGGACTGAAAGTATATATTTTCTAGAGAGAATAATGTTTACTCCGATAGTAAAGGTGTCTTGTAACGAATTGATAACGTTCTTCACTTATTCGTCTTCTATGTAACGTGTCCATTTAGTACGTTAGCTGTCATCGCTCTTCACAATTTCTTGATCTTTGTCGCTCCTAGTAAATAGTCTTTTCATTATCGCTTCTAAAACTTGTTCTGCCATCCATTTTCGAAAGCTATAGATGTTTCACTTTGTTTTCCTCTGTCTTGCCTTCAGTATGTCCCGTGAGAGTCAAATTTTCCAAGCCCTCTTTCGACACTGCGTGCTCTAGAAATGTCAACTCTCTCATTCTGGTATTAAGTATAAGTGGCATCTTTTTTTTTTTTTTTCATTTTCTCAAAATCTTCGTCATTGTTCACATGTTAAGTCCATGGCATTCTCATCATCCTTCTGCGAGGAGATTGCCCAGCATTCACTGCAATATACATACATTCCATAAATGTTCAGTACCCTTTTCTTTGTCTGTTTGCTTATATTTTGGAAGGCCTCTTCAGAAGTTTACGGTCGCCTAATTTTCTATAGATCCTTTCATTTAGACAAAATATTTTCGCCACATTAGATTATTTTTCTTCTATGTGCCGTGTCCCTTCAGGACGTTGCCGATCATAGCTCTCCACAATTCCCTCGCTTATATTTCGTATTTTTGTTATCGTCCCTAAACTTTGTCCAGCTATCCATTTACTCGCTACGTAGCTTATCTATTGTTTTCCTCTGTCCCCCTTGCCTTCAATCTATCCTGTGAGTATCAGATTTGCTAAGCCCTCTTTCCTCATTATGTGCCTTAAAGATTTGAACTGTCTTTTTCTGATGTTAAGTATAAGTGTCAATTTTGTTTACATTTTCTCTAAAACTTCTTCGTTGCTCACATGTTCGGTCCATGTTATTTATCAGCATCCTTCTGTAGAACCAAGATTCTGTTGCGTTAATTCTCTTATTTTTTCTGTTAAGAGATTGTCAAGCACTGACGTATGGGAGAACTGATATTATGTAACAGTTCAGAACTTTTGTTTTGGTAGCTTTCTCTATCTCTGTGATGAGGTATTATGATTATTTGAATTATTTACATTATTCGGACTGTTATCCTTATCTTCATTGCCATATTCACAACCTTTCGACCGTTTTACGTTCCGCCTTTCTTCAGCCCTTTATTTTAGATTGTTCTAGTTCTATGTGCCATGCCTCTTCTGGATTTCTCAATTATTCCCAGTTAATTCAAATCTCCTTAGCCTGGTATTGAACTGACAACTATTTGGGTCTGGTCATGGGATCTAACCAACATCTTTATGCGCCCACGTATTTTCAGTGTCACACTTCCCGTCCTCTGTTAAATTGTAGTCATTTAAATAGTTGTACATCATTGATTTCAGCATTTTGTGTTGTTTCTTTTGTTAACCATCATGCATTCTTTCATCTCGCCATTGAGGTTTTGTCTTTTTTTGTTCTCACTTTCCTTCAATACCTTCTGTCGTTCTTATTTTCTTTCTGCGTCTGCTATCAGCACTGTGCCATTATATTGCTAAGATTGTGACCGCTAACAATGAATCCTTCTAGACTTCTAATTCTCTCTAATTCACCTCACTGTATCGGTTGAATAAGTCCGGTGAAAAGAGACATCCTTGGTTTAAACCACTTTCTATTTTTGCATAAATACTGAATTCATTTCCTATCAGTATGCTGTCGGTATGCTGCTAATATGGGTTCTGCATTATTCGAATATCATTCCCAGATACACCATGGATATCTTGTAGTCCCAGTAGTTCTTTGGAAACTCGCATATGAACTCCCATATTTTTCTGAATATGTTCTGGTAAAATAAAAACATTTTAACTGAACACAAAATATTTCAATTGGCCACAAAAAATTAAGTTATATTATCTACGAAGAATACATTTGTAATCACTTCATCCCAATCAAGGCAATAAAGCCACTATGACGCAAGGGGTTTTACTGAGTGTTAGAGAAAAACAAAACAAAAAAAAAAAAAATTAAAGAGCGAGAACAATACACGGGCATGAATTAAGAAGACAGAAGATAACGATTGACATTGCACCTTTGAACATCAAAGTTGAATGGGAAGCAAGAAGACGGTAATATGAGAAAAGAAGCTGTTAGCATATAAACTTACTGATCCATCTAGCCATTTCTACTGTAAAATGATAAGATATTGCCGCCAATCGAGTACTACGCTTAAATTCATAAAGTCTAGGTACTCTGCATCAGACTATATGTGGCAAAATGATCCAAAGCAAATGCTTATCATCATCATCATCATCATCATTCGACCGTAGTCAAGATCAATGAGTCAATACGAACCAAGTCTTTCCTTAGCTGTATAGTATTCGCTATGCCAGAGCTACATACAGTTTTGAATTCAGAGTTGCTTTCTCCTAGACCGGTTGACACGCAAGGCGATAGAGCCCAATTGTCCTGCTATTTACCCATAGTTGAACGGGGACGAAGATCATAACTTTCCCAAGGGTATTAGCACATAAATGAATATAATAGATTCGACTGGTATTCGAACACGACTCTCCGATTCCTCAATCCGTGCAGCTCTCCATGACTCTACCGTAGATTTATAAATGTGTGGTATAGATCCTGGAGTGAAAACTTGTTTATCTCGACACAGTAAACCAGCTTTCCTAGCAGTAGAACTATCATTTGATTCAATATAATCGTTCGATTTCATGTCAGCGGAAAACGTTAACCGAAGAAAACGCAACGAGTGACTTTCCTGGAGGTTAGCATCAGCCATGCTTATGAAAGGCAAAAAAGGTTCCCTAAGATGATTAAAAGAGTATTTTTTTGCTTTGGAGGCATTAATGTTAAATTTTTAACTAAATTATGTATTAATTATATGAATAATTGGAATTTCTTGACCACTATGATATTCACGATATCTGATTCGTTGTGTTAAATTAACACCGATCAAATTTCTGCACGGAAAAGAATGATATTCACAAGTAGCCAAATGTTTCTGGTCAGCAGGCTTACGCGAATCAGAAAGACACTACTATGTCCCATTAACCGTCACTTACATAGGCGTACCAATCCAATAAAATCAAAGAAAATACACATGTACAGATATTACAATCGGTACATATATATATATATATATATATATATATATATATATATATATATATATATATATATAGAGAGAGAGAGAGAGAGAGAGAGAAAGACAGACAGACAGACAGAAAGATTTGGTAGATGTGTGTAACAAATCATGTAGTTAAATGTGTATTTATAATATAATCCTCATGAGAAATGTATATATAAATATAGAGAATGGCAATGAAGTGGTTACAATGACTATAATAAAAGGAATACAATAAATAAGACATAGATAGATAGATGATTACCAGACTGAGATAGATAGATAGATAGATAGATAGATAGATAGATAGATAGATAGATGAACAGACTGAGATAGATAGATAGATAGATAGATAGATAGATAGATAGATAGATAGATAGATAGTGAATAGATAGATAGATGAAGATAGAATAGATAGATAGATAGATAAATAGATAGATAGTGAACAGACTGAGATAGATAGATAGATAGATAGATAGATAGATAGATAGATAGATAGAGATAGATAGATGGTGAACAGACTGAGATAGATGGATAGATGGATAGATAGATAGATAGATAGATAGGATAGATGGTGAACAGACTGAGATAGATAGATAGAAATAGATAGATGATGTGAACAGACTGAGATAGATAGATAGATAGATGGATGGATGGATAGATAGATAGATAGATGGATGGTGAACAGACTGAGATAGATGGATAGATAGATAGATGGATAGATGGATAGAGATAGTGAACAGACTGGGATAGATAGATGGATAGATGGATGGATGGATGGATAGATGGATAGATGGATGTGAACAGACTGGGATAGATGGATGGATGGATGGATAGATGGATAGTGAACAGACTGGGGATGGATGGATGGATAGATGGATAGATAGATAGATGAACAGATGAGATAGATGAACAGATAGGGAGATAGATGGATGGATAGATAGATAGATGGATGGATAGATAGATAGATAGATAGTAAAATGCAGAGATAGATTTATAGATTAGAACAATCTGTGAGAGGGAGATAAAACCAACCATAGATATATATGATATATAGCTAGCCAGCTAGCTCGACATATATATATATATATATATAGATAGATAGATAGATAGATTAGATAGATAGATAGATTAGATTGAGATACATAGATAGATACATAGATAGAAAGATAGACATAAGACATAAAATGAATGAGATAGATAGATAGATAGATAGATAGGTAGATAGATAGATAGATAGATAGATAGATAGATAGATATGAGCAGACCGAAATAGATAGATAGATAGATGGATAGATAGAAGACATAAAATGAATTAGATAGATAGATAGATAGATAGATAGATAGAAGACATAAAATGAATTAGATAGATAGATAGATATGACCAGACTGAGATATATAGATATAGATAGATATGAACAGATTGAGATAGATAAATCGATAAATATTTATGAAGAGATTGCCATAGATAGATAGATAGATAGGATTGGCTGGTTATTTGGACGAAATAGACCCTGCAAAATATAAATCCAGTATCCCGAACAGTTACTTCAGTGAAAGAACGGAACCTGACAATCAAATGTGATACTTTGACTGACGTGACATTTGCCCAAATGCGAAAGACAAGCTCACGCGACAAGCACACGTCACATCTCCGTGTCGCATTCCCATTCAACGTCCTCAAATATTCCGTTCTCTCTTCCTTTTATTCACCCTTGCCTATATCGGTGATTTGTTCCGTTTCATACGCACTTGGATTCTCTTGATTTCCTTCATAGAGAAAAAAAAAAGCGTTATTTACCTCAGCCAATGTCTGTCATTATATGAGATTGCGGTGTATCTGCCCCTAAAAGAAAAGACGAACAATTCTATAAAACGTAATCGAGATATATGCCTTCCCGATTTTATTTTGAACCTATAAATTCATAATGTTCCTTCTACGCGGAAAATGCTATGCATCATCTTACGCGATCAAGGAACTCCACAATTTCCTGTCAATTGTAGCTCTTAGTATTTTTTTTTCTTTTTCTGCCATTCCTAAACTTTATTCCGCCATCCATTTACACACGCTCGTTAGGTAGCTTAACCTCAGTTTTCCTGTCTCTGTCTTCAATCTGTCCTGTGAGTATTAGATTTTCCAAGCCCTCTTTCCTCATTATGTGACATAGAAATTCCTTGTCTCTTTCTGATGTTAAGTAAAATGTTATATTTGTCTCCATTTTCTGTAAAACTCCTTTATTGTTCACATGTTCGGTATATGGAATTCTCAGCAACCTTCTGTAGAACCAAATCTCTGTTGCTTCAATTTCCAGCCTTCACTGACATATTGGAGGACTGATATTACATGACAATTAAGTACTCTTTTCTTTGTTTCGAACGATATTTTCTTGTTCCTTAATATTTAGTTTCGTTTTTTTAAGGCATCTTCTGCTGTCCCGATCGCCTTCGGTGTTGCTATATCCAAGAATAGAGTTCAAAGAATTGAATTCTTCTTTTTCCCGTCAGTAATTCTTATCCTTTGTAAGTCTTAGCAATGTCTGTCTTTTTTTAAAAGTGATACCTGATTTACCCTGTACGTACACAAACACGTGATGCCGATGACTAGTTATTTCCATCTCTTCTACTGTTGCCTTCAATATATCCTGTGAGTTTCCCAGGCCTTCCTTTCCCAATAAGCGAACTGGAAGAATCAACTGCCACTTTTATGTTTATATTTAAATATATATTGCTCTCCATTCTTATATGCAATTGATTTATCAATAATTATCCTTTTATTTGTATAAATATCGTGTGAGTATCAAATTTTCCAAGTCTTCCTTTCTCAATAAGTGACCCGGAAATATCAACTTCCTCTTTTATGTTTATATTTAGGCATATATTACCCTCTATTCTTTATCAATAATATTCCTTTTATTTTATTTGCATGCATATAAAAATGTTATAAATATAATTTTACCTATAAACTTTTATATTTAAAATGTTCAATTCATGCCATTCTCATAATTCTGTGGCAATATCAGTGCCAGCAGTATGTTGTTAAATGGATACCTTACCTTTTACAAAAATAGCGTCAGACATTTATTTTTCCTGATGATTATCAGCTAATTAAAGTGGACTTCACAAGTACCATGACAAGTGGCACTGACAAAGAAGCTCACTGAATTAAGATAAATGACTTTTTAGACAAAGATGACACGACAAAAAACGATTTCTCTATAAGACAGTGGTCACTACCCGTAGAAAAGGCAGAGTGATCGAAAGCAGGCACAGAGCGTGAAGACAAGATCGTCTAGCAGCGAGGCGAAAGGGAAGACACGCTTGTAAGATTGGACACGTCCCCACTCACCTCTCTGCTTTTCTGTTCTCATCGAGAGATTGAAGGTTTTGAGGAACGTGGAACAACCCCTTATGGTTTCTGTTACTATGCCAACCCTAACCAGGGATTGTAGCAACATTTAGGGTCCCACCTATTGGTGAATAATGAACGCCCAAACATTAAAAAAAAAACGACATTAAAGTATAAAAAATACATTTATAGTAAAAATGTGAGCAATAGATTTTTATTCAAAAATGTCCAACAATAGATATTTGTAGTAAAATGAACAACAATAGCTACTTAAAATACGTTTTATCTGCAGTTGAAGTCATAAAATTTTGTTCAAAATATTTTGATTTAGTCATTAAATAACCCATAGAGGTTGATACGCCTCTAAAATAACTCAACCAAAAGAACAAGCAACATGAAATAACTTTCATGACATTAATCCATATAATATCCTACAATTTCGTAAAGAAATCAAACTGCATTCCAAAGTAAAACTTAAAGAAAACTACGACATAAAACACACATATTAACGACTCTAGTAATCATGTTCTGACAAACAAGTATATGCATAAAAACATCTACCATGTATTCAGTTGTAAAAGCAGAATAAAATATATCTTAATTTTATGATTTCCAAAATCCCAAGAAAATTAAATTTCGTCATTAAATGATTCATAAGGAGTTGATGTGCCATTAAACAAACCAAATCAAATCTCTACTTCACTTGTCTAAACCAGTTCGCAACCAGAAAATAAAAGTTGTTTATCGCTACGAAATTCTCATGATTTTAATTTACGGATGACGATATAACCAATGAGTTATTTTTTTAAGCCACAAGCGCTTGGCTGGAATAAGCTGCATCCTGGGAACGAGTTTTGGGTCTGCTCGAAGCTGCAACATTACAATCAGTCTGTAGATACACATTTCTCGCGCTGGCTTGCTTACGTTCTCTGGAATTGTCAGCATCCTCATACATATTATCCCTCACTAATAGTACGGCTCGGAGTTTTTGAGAAAAAGCAATATCCAGAAGCTGAATATAGGCTAACACTTATGTAATTAAAATTTTAAAAAATTTTAAATTTATATATATATATATATATATATATATATATATATATATATATAAAGTGCTGTTCGATAAAAGTGACTCACCTGATTTTTTTTTTTACTAAATGTTCTCTTCTCCGATGAAACGAAAGTTGAGCTAAATTCAAAGGATAAGCAATCTAAAATCCGAAGAAGAAGCTTTGAAAGCTCTTTGAATTTAACAGTAAGTACTGTCAAGCATCCGTTCAGTATAATGTTCTGGAGATGCTTTTATTTTCATGGAACTGGTTTCTTAAAACCTATTGAAAAGACCCTCAGGAGCGAGCAGTACAAGAGAATTTTAGAGTCTTGTCTGATCCCTTCTGCTGAAAGGGTGCAAAACCACCCGACCAAGCTCATTTTTATGCAGGATAATGCTCCCTGTCACAAATCAAACTTGATGAAGGATTACTTTGATGAGAAGCAGGTGAGTGTTATGACATGGCCGCCCCAATCTCCTGGCCTCAACCCGATAGAAAACTGAAGCATTATAAAGTACAGGCTCTCAAGAAAGCAGTTGAGCAACAAAAAGGATTTGATTGTGAATTTCATATCTGAATGGAATTCAATGATTGGAGATGAGATTTGCCAGAACCTAATCAAGTCAATGCTAAAAAAGGTTCAAAAGGTTATTCAAAATAAAGGAGGACCCATAGATTATTAAATATTTCGAACTATATTACCTATTATAAATAAATAATACCTCTTTCATTCTTTATTTAAAACTGTTCGGTTATGTTTCTATTGATGACTAGTTGCAGGAAATAAGTGAGTCACTTTTTTTACATAGAGTTTTTATCTAAATCTCATTTATATACAAAATTATAATTATCAATAGAATACCTGAGGGTAAGTAAAATTTTACTAGGTCGGAAAGGGATCTTTATATTAGTAAGATTAAAAATTAGTTTGACCCAAAAAACAATAGGCGAAAAAAATTTTAATTTAAAAAAATCAGGTGAGTCACTTTTATCGAACAGCACTGTATATATATATATAAATTACATATAATTGAAATCCAAAGATACTCCATATGACTAACTATTTCTCCTCGGAATTATCAATCTTACAAGATTAATTCTTGCGGGGAGAAATAGCTATTTAAATGGGGTATTCTTTGGATTTCAATTATCATATATATATATATATATATATATATATATATATATATATATATATAGATAGATAGATAGATAGATAGATGTACAAAAATACTTTAGTGTTGTGAATATTATTTTTCGTATTAAGCATAAAGGTTTATTACCATGTCTTTTTTAATAAATAACCAAACCATAAACTACATCAAATGTATTTGTATATATATTTATATGCATGTACATATTTATCAAACAATATACGTATTAAAAAAGTTTACATCACAATAGTCGCTATATATATATATATATATATATATATATATATATATATATATATATATATATATATTATTATTATTATTATTATTATTATTAATAGGAATCTTATAAGTGTAAGAAACTATACTCGCTCTGAAAACCTTCGGTGTCTTGATTTGCAAATAATCAAACCAATACCAAAGGGAAAAAAGGTATAAAAAAAGACAGAACCAAGAACATGTACGTTAGCCGAAAATAATCGTCCAGCATACGAGTCCAAGGTCCAAAGAAAAAAAAACCGATGCGAGTACCCAAAATAACTAAATAAAGTGTTCAATACAATGAGTAGAGCAGGCCTAGTTAAACCTAGAGAGCCAGACAAACCTACCAAGGTTTTCACCTAAGCGGATCGTCAGGGAAAACTGGCTTTCCCTGACGATCCGCTTAGGTGAAAATATATATATATATATATATATATATATATATATATATATATATAACATCTTACTCGTAAGTAAGGAAATTCAGTAAAAGATTGAATATCACGTATAACGTATTTAGGTTGAAATTGGTGACTAAATACACTTCATATATATATATATATATATATATATATATATATATATATATATATATATATGTGTGTGTGTGTGTGTGTGTGTGTGTGTGTGTCTGTGTGAAAATATATAGAAAATAGGAAGGAACTGGTTAGGTAAATAATCCAAAGTCCCTTAGTATTTTAGTTATTATTTTAAAAAATAGTGCTCGATACAAAAGTAGAGCATAAATATAATTATTTATTTAAAAATATGATTCCAAATCGTTACATAAGAGGTCTCATGTTTCAAAACAAGAGCCGAAAACTTCAATATAATCCTTTAAATTAAATTGAGTTGAAATTAAAATGGGCTCCGTTCCATCTTCAAGCGAAATTTTTGTTGGAATAACGTATATCTGAAATTTACTTGTTTTAAAAATTGAAATCAAAATCCCCATGGTAACAGCTAGGGTGAATTGTCTAAATTGAGTAGGCGAGTGTAGGGTGTTAATAATAAGTAGCGGTATAGAGATACTTTCAAGGTGTCAAGTCGGGGAAAGGTGTGGGTGTCAAAAATGAAACGGAAGATGTATTAGCCATCGTCTAGTTTGCTTGTCTATGGAGATTTATTTTATTTTATTTTATTATGAAAGGGAATTGTGCATATAAAAAAGAAAAACTTTCGTAACGTTTGTTTTTTGACGACTTCATAAAGGGTTATCTTTTATGTAAGGTATTTAAACTAATAATTTAGGCTATGGATTATGAAGGGTGTTATGTTTTATGCATGTTTGTAGTTAATTATTCCTACTATGAATCTGATGATTGGGCTATTTGTTAAACAAGTTATATAAATTTTTTATCTAATAATTCAAACCAAAAATCTGATGATGCCTACAAAAAACCGTTAACTCGTGTCTATTATTTAATAGATTATTATTATTTAGAAGTTTAATAATGTGCAATTTTTCATGGAGGCACAAAGGGCATGGGTCATCCCAAGCTTTACATATTCTAGCCTTGTCAATAATTTTCCATTTAACTTTTGGTGTCTTATTTGTTTCCTTCAGGTGCCAAAAATATTTTTATAGTGAAGTCTGATTTCTTTCTTTTTATTATATATATATATATATATATATATATATATATATATATATATATATATATATAATAATAAGAAGAAATACACATTTTGTTCCTTATCGGGGTAGAGGATAACATTAAGAGGCAGTTTATGCGGAGAGGTGAGAAAGATAACCCAAGACTTGAACAGTTTAAGATATTAGTAATCGGGGAAAAATCCTCTTGGGAGTCGGTTTCACAGAGCAGTGGTTCGGGTTGAACACCAATGGAACACGGAGTGAATGTGATTGGTATGCTATAATGTAAGTGGCATGGCTGATCCTAGAAGTGAATGTTACAACTGGCGGGACCAAGGAATGCAGTCCGTCCAAGCACATTCCAAATAACGATAGAGAAGTGAGTGTATTGCCACATCCTACCTGAAAAAAGAGAGGTTGGAGAATGGAAAATAATCTGACACACAAAAGGATTCGGAGACGGTTTCTGGACCGGAAGGTGAGGATTGGGCAGCTTCCGGTCAAATAAGACAATATTACTCCATTTCAGGCCTGATCTCTCTATTAAAACAGTAGACGATAGAATGCGGTGACAAGTACTTGGAGCGGTACAGGGAGCTGACTATTTTTTCCTGCCTTTTGAATGTGTTCTGAAATTTTCTTTGTGGCCATTTCGTTTGATAAATTCTTGTGAGTTAGCGGCATAATTCATTATGGCGTCTAGTTTTAATGTTTGGACGATTGTTTTACCTTCCATATTAATATATATATATATATATATATATATATATATATATATCAAATCGATCTCGAGGGAAAAAATGTTTTAAAAAAAGAATGAGCTAGAAACATGAAAGTCTGTCGAAAAAAAAATCGCATAGATACAGGTTCAAAGCCCAAAGAAAAAACCTCGATACGAGTAAACAATAAACATGTCTATCGCCTATAAATATGCGTTTCTCTTTTGCCTCTTCAGCCAGCTTTTTCTGACGATCCGCTTAGGTGAAACCTGGGTAGGTTTGTCTAGCTCACTAGGTTTATCTATCTATCTATCTATCTATCTATATATATATATATATATATATATATATATATATATATATATATATATATTGAACAATAAGAAAATAAAAATTAAAAATTAAAAAATTAAAATCATTAGACACACTGGGTTGTAGATTAATATTCTTTCGTTTTTTTTATTATTATTCCATTTAGATTCCTCGACTAGTTTCGACCGAAATGGCCATCATCGGGAGGAGAAATATTTTGCTTGCTGTTGGCAGGGAACTACAGAAATGAATGTCTTTTGTTGGAGAAAATGAACTATGGGTAAAAAGTTAACTTGTTAAAAAGTCTGAACAAAAACTTGTTGCATAGAGTAAATAATAAGATTTAGAAAAACACTAACGTTTTTCTATATTTATATGTAATATTTATAAAAGAAATATGTTTATAGAGATTTATTAAGATTAAAATTGTTCTCCTTATAGGTGGGTTTTTCGAAAAAATTGTTTTACTTTAAATAGCTTTCGTTTTAGCTTTTCATGTGTTTGCAAACGCTTATTAGATTTCCACGTGCTGATGCGTATGCCTCGAAGAAAATAAAAAAAGGGGCGTAACTGGTCACATATGTCGCTTATGTTATGGAAAATATGACAGAATTTATTTTGAGGGATGTTCCTCTGGTTTATGTAATTAATTGAGTTTTGGTTTAAATTTCGTGATAAAAATGATTTTATATTCGGCGATTTTATAGTCGCATGTTTGGGTGGGCGATTTTTTTGTATTTACGAGAATTTTGGAAATCTTATAACACATTGTCTGTTTCTAATGAGTTTAACACTGAATATTTTGATGGAATATCGACTTCTCTATCCGTTTACCTTGGACTGAAATCGCTGTTGAATATTCATTTGAGCCAATGAGAGGCATTTCTTTTTGTTCTGGTTTTGTCTATAGCGAGTTTCAGAAAGCAAGATTGATTTATGTTGAAAAGATGTCAGTAAGAGGTCAAAAAGTCCTGCCATATTAAAGTGAACACGTCAATGGTTGAATGTCACCAGAAAAAAAGAAAAAAAACATTGATAAATGTATGCGAAATTAGAATGTGATTTCTTTGAAGTGAAAGAAATGAACGGAAATGATAAAGTGGAAAGCGAGAAAATACGAAAGAAATATGAACGCAAAATAACATGACTTGACAAAAGAGACAATGAAAAGTGAAAATGGATACTCCAAAGAAAGAAAGAAAGAAAAGAAAGAAAGAAAGAAAGAAAGAAAGAAAGAAAGAAAGAAAGACAGTATTCGCAAACAACCATCACTGCTTTAAAGAAAGAAAAAAGGAAGAATTCTTGTTAAAAAGAACATATTTTAAAGAAAGGATGTATTGGTGGAAACTATAATTGCTTTAAATAAATAAATAAAGAAAGAAAGGAAGAAAGAAAGAAAAAAGAATGAAAAAAGAACGAGAGAAAGAAAAGTATTCGCGAAAACTATGATTGCTGTAAAAAGAAAGGAAAAAAAAGAAAAATATATTCGAGAAAAGTAATTTCTTTAAAGAAAGAAAGAAAGACACTGACTGAAAAGAAGAAAGAAAAAATAAAGAAAGGAAGAAAGAAAGAAAGAAAGAAAGAAAGAAAGTAAAGTATTCGCAAAAACTATAATCGCTTTCGAGAAAGAAAGACACTGATTGAAAGAAAGCAAGAAAGAAAGACATTGATTGAAAGAAAGAAAGAAAGAAAGACATTGATTGAAAGAAAGAAAGAAAGAAAGAAAGAAAGAAAGAAAGAAAGAGAGAAAGAAAAAAGACATTGATTGAAAGAAAGCAAAAAAGAAAGACATTGATTGAATGAAAGAAAGAAAGAAAGAAAGAAAGAAAGACATTGATAGAAAGAAAGAAAGAAAGAAAGAAAGAAAGAAAGAAAGAAAGAAAGACAATGATTGAAAGAAAGAAAGAAAGAAAGACACTGGTTCAAAGAAAGCAAGAAAGAACGAGACTGAATGAAAGAAAGAAAGACACTGTTTCAAAGAAAGAAAGAAAAAAGAAAGAAAGAAAGGAAGACACTAATTGAAAGAAAGCAAGCAAGAAAGAAAGACATTGATTGAAAGAAAGGATGAAAGAAAGACACTTGCTGAAAGAAAAGATGAAAGAAAGACACTGATTGAAAGAAAGAAAGACACTGGTTCAAAGAAAGAAAAAAGAAAGAAAGAAAGAAAGAAAAGAAAGAAAGAAAGAAAGAAAGGGTGTAAAGAATGTCGAAAATTATACAAAGAAAGAAATTTAAAAAGTAAACAATTTCACACGTTAATCTTAGATAAACGAAAGAATGAATGATTTTCGAGAAATAAAGCGAAAATAAAACATGACAGAAGGAATTAGAAACAGAAAACAGATGATCCAAGAACTCAAAAAGGCTTGAACGAAAAAAAGAAAATCAAGTGATCGGGATCAGTTGCAAAAATAAACAAATCGAACGATGGAGCATTGGCAATAACCTCTTAAGTGGCACCATCGATGTGATAAATGAGAGAGAAATTGACGTTATAAAATGGACAATTATGACAATATTTTATAAAAAAAATAATAAAGAAATGAAGTAAAAATAAAGACGGAGATGAAAGAAATATGATTAGATTGTAAAATTTGAGAAGGAAGAAAAATCAAGTTGACCTTAAAAATGATTGTGACTTATCCCGTAATTTCATCGCGAAGAAAATTATGAACAAAACAGGTGCTAAATAAAAAAAAAAAAAAAAAAAAAAAACGACAGGAATTGTAATGAGAAGCAACTATTGCGGGCAAAAGCAGAACTGTAAAATAAAAAGGAAAAAATAAATGAAATATGAAAAAAAAAAAGATAAAATATTTCGCAGTCATCTTGTTAAGGAATATAGTCAAGCTAAGAGAGATAGAACTGAAACACTGTGAATGAGGCTTGTAGAGGAACGAAAGAGTTGTTCAAGTGAACAAGACATGGAGAGATCTAGAAGGAAAGGAAGGAACAATTGTAATTGGACGATAATCTGCCAGTAAGCGTTGAAAACGAAGAAGAAAAAGAATCCAGAAAAGTTGAATTGTAAGACCAAGAATAAATGAATAAGACAAAAACAATAAAAAGAAGTAAATGAGAAGTACTGGTTAATGAGCCACGTGGATTTGCAGGAAAAAAAACGAAGTTTGAACTGACAGCGGTGCATGTTATCGAAAAAAATATTAAACGGAAAATACCTTAGGTTGATAGACCAAAATAGCAAAAAGAACTTATCCACGATTTATATATATATATATATATATATATATATATATATATATATATATATATATATATGGTATTACACATTGAGTTCTGGGACTAATAAAATAGTGCTCGATATATAATAAGAGAGCTATAGTTTATATTAAAATTTATATATACTTTAATTATGAATATAATATTTTGTATTTATACTTATAACATATATATATATATATATATATATATATATATATATATTATGAAATATGCATA